>JAEIIL010025482.1:0-29983 GCA_018905715.1 Drosophila lini | reverse complement strand
CGTCGTTTGATAATAAATTTCGATTCGACCGCCGTCCTTCTGCGAAATCGATGGGAATTTTCCCAATGGTTTTAATTGGGCTCCGGGACATTGGTCAAGGGATTTCTCATCCACCTTTTTTTTTTGTGTTTTAGCGAAATGGCAGCCACAGGATTTTGCTGGCACATTGTTGAACATTTTGAGTTCGTGGCCAATTCAAAACCGTAAAGCTGGCAACTGTAGTTTGCGGTGGCATTAGTTTTTGGCAGTTTTAATTGCCCGGCCAAGAGCCCTTGGCATTGGTGTTGCTGGCTGCAGCTGAAAGCACATTTCGTTATTGTGTTTGCCATAATTTTTCCGCAAATAACTCACCCGTGAAGATTATACAACTATTACGCAATTGCTGTATAAATTGTTTATATGTTTTGACCATGACTGGAGGGGGATTTTAAATAAATCAAATATGAGTACGATGTTTTTGTAAGTTTTAGAGGTTTAAATAAATATTTAAATATTGTCAAAATGTTAAATGATAACTTAGTTGTACAATATTGTGTAATGACAGTTTCTCTGTATTTTTAAAAACTCATTAATTTTTATGTGTATCAATTTGCCATTTCTAAAACCACAATTTTCTGCCAGAGACATGGTATTTTGTTGACCAATTCTCGTTATATTCTTCCCTACTTGCCATAATTTGTTTTGATCCAAAGTCCAACTGTTATGCTGGTTTTCCCCATAAATTTGATACAAATTCAGTCGGACGAAAGGCCACACGCATGCGGTGTTTTTCATCGTCGCATGTTTGTTTGTTGTGGCAAATGCTCTTGACAAATTTCCGCACATCTAACAAATTTGTTATGAGGGCTTCGCCATTTTCGGCAGGCAGCAGCCAACATGCCCAGCATCGGCGATGTATGGCCATTAGTCAGGCCAAATGGAGCGAAAGCATATGGGGCTTTACTGTAGCCGGGTTGTAGTACTATATGGTCGAGCACTGTATTATACGGGAGTTGGAATTAATGAACTCGTGATGTAGACATGTCTCACTCGGATTGCGACCAATTTCTCATCTGTGATGGAGAAACAAAAATCCATTCTGCTGCATTCCATTCCATTTGCATGTCTGGCTGCAATTTGCCGGAATTTTGTGAAAAGTTGTATGCGAAATAACTACTTGCGCGATAAATATTTGATAAACAACATTTCTGCAGCTTTGCGGTTCAGTGACTCCGCAGGGCGTCGCAAATTGCGGCAAATTTCTCGCATTTATTTTCCATTTATAGTATGTGCTCCCGCTCACAGCGCCGCATTAAAGAAACTATCGTAATCATAACTCTGTCTTGGAGCTCGGAGTCCCAGCCATTGTTGCTCGCTTTTCCCCATCGAAGACTTTTCTTTTGCCTTCTCTCCGCTTCGATAAGACACTCGAGGGTGTGTGTGTGTGTGGCCGAATGGAAAATCAATACGTATTTATGGGTTCATGTTGTGGGTGCACGTACGAAATATCAGCCACACTACACACACCTAAGGACTGCTGCCCCAGGGAGTCCTGGAGTTCTGGAGTCCTGGCCATTTGCACGTTTCGAATCATAAAATATCTGCCGTACACTGGCCGGAATGTGAAAAGAAAATAATTTTTAATAGTTGCACATGTCCTCGCCTAGCCTTTTGGGTGTGCTATTCGGAATGTGAAAAAAATGCCAACCCAAACAGGTGAGGTGAGCGTTTGAAATAGGGCGAGAGGAGGAGAAATAGGGGAGAGTCGAGGGAAAGCCCGCACCTTTAAATTTTTGAGTGTTTTTTTATCCCTTTTTGTTTAAAGAAAACATACAGTCGGAGCTTGAAATTCGTGCTGTATATTTATTTAAGAATCAAAAGGAAGTATTTAAAAATGTATCGGGACTTTTTTTAAAACGTACTTGAAAGGTTTTATATTAGTTTTTATTAAAATGTAAAATACTTGAAGATACATTTAATATATTTTAAATATTTTTGTTTTTACGTCTTACCGTTTTTTTTATTATCCACAGAATGCATTATTTAGCAGCAATCATTTCCCAATATTTACTCAGTCCAGCTAGCACGGAATACCTGTTTCAACAGCTTCCGCTCGCTCACCTGTCCGCTAGAGTTTGTTTCCATTGAATGTAAGCGGCTTATGAGCACCCCTTTTAAGAGTAAATTTTCTGCGGAAAATTGATTGGAAATTGCCAGGACATTGCCACTAAGCTTGGTCATTGGCATTGAGCAGGACTTATTTAAAATGGTAACTGAAGTTGTAAACACTAATATAGAAAATGCATTACATTTCGCTTCCCAATTAGTTTTCGAACATAAGAATATATTTTTCCAAGTGTTGGAACTTTGGTAAAAAATCTCTGGCTTCAGCACTTACCAGGTGCTCAGCATCCGTTGGCAGCTCTGTTTGGAATCAAAGTTTACAACCGAGGAACTTGGCAGCTGGCAAAGTGAAGTCCTGCAAATCAAATTCCATTGCAGTTTGCCAGTTTATGGTCCTGGTTCCGGCTTCGCTTTCATTGTCTCTGCATTTGAATGCTGGCGGACGCTTTCAAAGTGATTCACATTTTGATTGATTGCAATTGATACGAATCGAGTGCATATATGTGTGTAGTATGTAAGGGTTGATGGTGAAAATGTAAGCGGGAGTGCAGGATTCGAAGTTGGAATAGTCCCGACTGAAATATCGATTAATTCCGTACCAGCATCTGTGCCCACTTGTTTAGATGAGATTGAATGGCGCTGAGAGTTTGCCATTTACATTTTCCTGAGTATCTCCTATAAAGGGAGTAAGGCAACTTTAAGATATTCAATTCCATTTAAGTTATTTTTAAGTAATAGAAATTTTTATATGACCATAAAGATATAACAATATTAGTAGGGCAAAAGGTAAATTTGTCTAATAAATATTTGTTTTTATAAAAAAATATAAAATATGTACTGCTTAAAATAAAACATGGCAGCACAGTAATATACATTGTTAAGCTTATAAATATAAAGTAAGTGTAAATAAACCTCACAACTTCACATTTTCAAGTGCCCATAAATCAGTCTGAATAAAAAACGCCGATTAAATTACAGACGAACAAAGCGTTGAGATGATAATTTTATAATCGTTAACTGTAATGGGCCAATAAGCGACACATGCAATATAATACAGGTTCGGAAAAGCTTTGTAGTAAGCTGCTTAAGTGCTCTCACTTCAGAATGCAATTTTGTGCAGAAAATGGATTCGCAGTGGCACTTGTGTCTAAGCCAGATTACAATGACAGCTGATGGCTTAAAGAGAAACCAATTTAAAGTGTAATTTGAAGCCAGGAAGAAGGGTAGGTCTGGAGTCCATTAGTTTCGAGGCAAAACTTTTGAGTTTAAGCCGAAATGCCAATGGTGCGTGGTCGCAATTTAAATTCATTTCATTCCACATGACATCATTTAATTTAGCTTGGAACGACTGGCAACTGGAATCGAAGTAAACACTCGTCGAGTGCCTCAAGTTTGCTTAAATTTTTACGGCTTCAACACTTACCAGGTGCTCAGCTTCCCTTGGCAGTGACATGGCTGCCAACAAAACGACCAGAAGATGAAATGCTTTGCAGCTGACGGGGGAAGCCTTGCAGTGGCAACTCAAATTGCACTTGCCTGTAACTGGTCCTGCTTTCATTTTCCTTTCAGCGCACTTTCAATGCAAACGAGTCCTCAAGACCTTTTCACATTTTTTTCTTTGATTGATTGCAGTTTGGTAAATAGTCTTAGAGGAGAAATCGAAATAATCGTTTGTCCATTTCGCTTGATTTCCCCCTCGCGATGCTATAAGTAAAGTAATTTGTTAAATCAAGTAGGTATTTGGTAACGGAAGCTTTTACAAATCAAATTTAATTGAAGTTTTAATTGCCTTATCAATGACTTTTAACAATAAAGGGCAGTAAGCCACTATCTTTCGGATTTATTTAAGGAAATAATAAACTTGTTTGGCGGCAGGAAACCACCAATAAATAAGTGACGGTGTTGTATATATTTACTCGTGTTACCAGAATGAGTTCACACCTTCTCAACAGTCTAACACTGCTCTTAAATAAATAAAGTGATTCATAAAAAAATGTCTATCTTTATTACCCCTATTAGCAGATAAACAGTTTGAAGATAATATCTGCTATATATATGTATGTATATAAGAAATACTTTACGGTAGCCTAAGTAGTTTATTAAAAATGGTAAACTCTATTATCTATAATAACAAATATGACAGACTCAATGGAGACACAAACTAGAACATTTCTTGTAATCGCAACACTGATTTTTTGAAGATATATATATATTTTTCCCAACTTTCTTAAATAAACTGCATACTTTTAAGAAAGGTGACATAATTAAGCTCCCACGAAATTGTAAATAAGTTTCTTATTTTATTTAATAGTTTTAGGTTTTTGAGTAACTCAGTAATTATAAAGAGAGAGCTATACATAATGGCAAGTAAAATAAATATATAAAATTTATATTATAAATACACTGGCGCAAGACCATTTGTTCGTTGAAAATATGGGTTTTGATGGAACTACTGGTGGGATCTGCTATTATAGTTTGTGGACGAGGTGGTCATCGACTGCAGCTCTGTGGTGCGCTTCTGCACATCCATCTTCATCCTTGTGGGGCAGATCAGACCCGCCCAAGCCCTACGGTTTGCCGCGTCCAGGAGAACAAAGTACACAAACATTACAAATCCCTGCATGGTGGCCGTGATGCAGAACATATAGGAGAAGGCTACGCCCGCCTGCATGAAGGCGAAAATGCCAAAGATCCAGGTAAGTCCCAGCAGGAAGAACAGCATAATTGAGAGCTTGATCTGCTTGACCACCATCTTCCGCTCGGATTTGTGGATGCTCTGGTTCAAGGAGTGCGAGATGCTGTAGAAGACGTACACGAAGATCACCAGGTTGGCTACCGTGATGAGTGTCACGGGCAGGACTACTCCGAAGGTGAGGCCATAGCCCGAGGGATAGCAGATTCCAGTGTCCATGGAGAGCTGGGCAGCAGAGGGCAGGTATGAATCGGGATCTATTAGGGCCACCAGAAGGGTGGGAATCAGTGGCAGCGACCAGGCCACAATTGCTGCCTTTAGAATATAATGACTGGGCCTCTCGATGCCTATTACGGTCACATAGCGCTGGAACTGCAGGAAGGCAATGATCAGCATCCAGCTGAAGAGCACCAGGATGGAGTACTGCAAGGCTGCGCCCAGAGCAACACAGCGCTTTGTGTCACCATTGACCACCAGGTGCTCCGATATATCATCCGTGTTGAGAAACACGAAGAGCACCATCTGCAGGCACATGGCCAGGCAGAGGTGCAGGAGCACCTTTGTGGAGGCCTGACTGCGCCAGCTCTTGAAGACTGCGGCCGTGAGAAAGATACCAAAGATTCCCAGAAGCGACATGCTGCAGCCCACGATCGAGATGATGTCGAGGACGCGCTCGTTCAGCGGCGTTATTAGGACCTCTTCTCCAAGGTCGTTTGTCCGATAGCTGCCACCCACCAGAAAGGCGAACTGGGTGAGGTGCTGGGTGTGGCACTCGATGATGGTATCCCTCAGCAGATCCGAGCTGCTGCTGGTGGTCACTCCTTCGCTGCTCCAGGTCGTGTAGTTCCAGAAGCCGCAGCCAGTGCCCAGGTTAATGGATCTCACATCTGGATCGCGAAGGTTCTCATTGCGGAGCAGAAAGGGCAAAGGCAAAGGTAGGGATTTATCTGTCGGAAAGTGAAAATATTAATCGCAAGAAATTTGGCTTTACTTGATGCACTTACCCTGAAGTTCCGGTATGGAAATGGAGATTACTTTGCTGCGAGGCTTGCGACTGCGATCCCTTGAGGTTTCCACAAAGAGAGCGTCGTGGGCATAGACCTTGAAGATTAAGTAAGTTACTCCCTTGGCTTTCAACGCTTGCCAAAGATTCTCAGGAAGAAAGGCCGCCGTCTCCAGGTGGGTCTCCGCCTTGACCTTCTTCAAGTCATCGGTGGAACGTAGGAAGCGATACCAAAATCCGCCAGAAGAAGACCTCCTACCATCCGCTTGAGCAGAGTAGATGGCTATGCCAGTAATCCCATCGCATCCGGGATTTGCGAAGAACACACTTAGATTGCCTGTTATCAATACTTGGACTCCGATGTCGGAGAAGTTGTAGGTTTCCACGCCAGTCGTGGCTGTGGTAGTGGCGTCGCTGGTTGGATTGGGCACCACCTTTCCACATCTATCAGTGGGAACCATTTGTCCCGGCAGCGCATCCATGTAGCTCTCAAAGTTGTTCAGCAGGGAGTTGGTGGCATTCAGCTCAGCGGATAGGCGCAACACCTGGGTGTCGCTGGACATTATCTCCTTGCAGACACTGACCAAGTCCACGCTCACGGAGGCATCCTTCTCCTGCTGCATTAATGTACCGAACATCTGGCCAGTTAGGTGGATATCGGCGGGCAGGAGAGTCCTCTCCCGCTGACGGAACATTGTTCTCATAATTCCGGTCATCTCGCGGCGTCCCTGGGTGTCATTGGTGCGCCTCCTGCCCTCCAGCACGTCATCGTGCAGGCTGTTCAAGTCACCGCTGATCGTGTGTTCCCTAAAGTGCCGCAGACAGACGACAGGTGGTTTCTCCTCCAAGGACTCCCATCTGGCTCGGAAGTTGTCCCAAAGACACCGTCTGGTCACGGGCATTCCGTTTCTCAGCAGGCACACGTCGTGCAGAGTGGCACGTTCACCGGTTCTGGCCCTTTTCCACTTGTTCTGATGAGGTGTTTGGTCATGGTTGCGCGTGATGTAATCGTGCTGGAACTCCTCCGGTTCGCAGAACATAGAGTCGCAATAGATCAGGTCACTTTCCGTTTCCTTCTCCCGAGCCATCTCGGCACAGTATACGTAGCTGCCATCTACATGGCACATTCGCATCGAAGTGGGGCAATTGGATGAAGAGTATCGAAATCGAGATCCGTACGATTCCCTAGAGTCGCGGGCCTCGGAATTCGAGGTCAGTGTCGAGGCCACCACGAAAAGCACCAAGAACCCGGCGAAATCCATGGCGTGTGACGTATGACTCAGTAGCAACAGCTGTGTGCAGCTCTCCGACTCTTCGTAAATATACCCGTACGGCAAATAAGAGTACCCGTACGTCGTCCGACTCTCTCGGAATATCGCGCCCAACTGAACAATTCGATATTCGCAGACTTCCAGAAAGGTGTGTGTTATCAGTTGTTGGCACGATCGCTAATCATAAGCATTGGCGGGAACATTATGTATTTGTACGGATAACGCAGACAAACGCAGAAAAAGAAAACAACTTGAGCTTCGCGACGTTTGATACAATTTACAGTCTCATTAACACACACCCGGCAATTGAGAAAAAAAACGGAAAGACCCCTTTTCAGGCAAACTTTAATCTTGTGACGTCGCCGTTTGTATTTCGATTTTCAAGCAATTTCACGCCTTTTTTACCCAAAATACTCTCGCTGAGTCATTACCTACGTGCTTCAGTACCCAGATAAGAAGTTAATACCTGGAAAGCATTTATGACAAACGATGTCAGCTACTTATCATTCTTATATTACACGAAGTAAGTTGGACTCAGACACCCTTCTTATTAATGGGTTGGGTTTGGAGCTTATTTTGGAATCCCTGAGACAAACTTTAAATGTAAACCAAAGGAAATGTAGCTTGATTCACTAATAGAATACGAATTTTAATATTAATTTAATGTATTATTAACAAACACGGTTTCAACATATTTCTCTTAACAAATTTGTATTTAATTATGTGAGTTTGGTGAGTTCGTTAACGTCTGAAACTTGGCGACATTCATTTTCTTCTTAATCTTAATCCCAGCATGATGCTCGTAATACATAAAGTGTATTTACTTATTTATTTATTATTAGTTAATTGTTTAATATATATTTGAATGAATTTAAATGTATCACAACTTCCTGTTATCTTTGAAAATCTGCTATAAATCCCATATTTATTTATTTCACTGGCATTTAGCTCTAAACACATTAGCTTACCATGTAAATATTTGTTCATACACTCCCTGAGGCCAGTGTAAAACCAGAACATACTAATTGGAATGTCTAGCTGTGTGACATATTAATTTAAATCGCGCCGCCGCAAGGTGACAAAGTTTGGCTGCTGGTTTAATGAACTTGCTTATCACAAAATATGGGATAAGATAAAGTTGATTTATGTTTAAATTTGATAGCTATTTAAATATAATTTTCTAAGATTAAAATTCTAAAAAAAATCACACTTATTAGTTTATTTATTTACTTAAATTTATTCAGGGATTTATATTTTTATTTTATGCCTTGGTTAATTAAACTCAATTTAAAGCTCTTGCTCCCTTCCAATAAATAAAATTAAACATATTTTAATTCGCATAGCGCTTTGACCTTGGCTGCATAAATTTCGATTATCATTTGGACAGGTTTAGCGCTTTCACAGACAAACACAGCCTCCGGTGATGTGACTGCCGCGCTGATAACTGGGCCTAATCCACCTGTATCGCGTTGACTTTATTGTGAGCAAGTTTTTGGGGCCAAAATTTAATTTTTATAACCAACTTCCACAGCACGTAGTCGAAGGGCTGCGTGGGCCTGGTTTATTTCTGTGCGGAAATCGCCGGCTTGTTGACACGTTTTCAATTATCAGTCAAATGCCGCTGACGAATTCAAATGCTAAGCCCACTCGCTTTCAGCTGGACCAATTCGCTTCCACCGGCAGCAGAAATTGATTGGCCTGCATGCGTTCAATCAAATGTGTCACATCTTGACGTGTTCGCTCTTCCCTTATTGCCATGAGGCTATTGGGATATGACAAACGTGCAGCTGCCAAAAATGGATGAATATTGCACTTGAAAAAAGATTAGTAATATTTTGTAAATATTTGAAATAATCGGAAAATTTTGATTTGAAAATTGTAATCTTATGAGGTTTTACAGTATATAAAATAAATATTTTTGAAATACATTTTTTAAATTATTATTTTTAGCAATAATTAGTAAAATTTCTCAGTGACCAAAAACGTTTCAAAGGGAATATTGGTAAATACTTCAGACTTAGCACTCATGGCCACAAAAATGCTTTCAATCAAATAAGTTACTGCAGTATATGGGTGCCAATTTTTGGATGAATACTCAGCAGCCTTTGATAAAAAGCTCTGAAAATAGTACATGCACAATGTTTAATTGATGATTATAATTAAAGATGATCTATTTCTTCGAGTGTTTCTGGTCGACCATGATATTTGGATTGTGCAATTTCTTATTTATGCCCCACCGAAAATCCAATTAGTGGCTACGCCGACAAAAGCATTACGAACTCTTTGCTGGAAGTCGGGTAACTTGGAACTTGGAGTCAAGCCAGTAAACTTCCTCCGGGGCAACAAGTGACTGGCTCGGTTTCGCCTTGGCCAAGTTAAGTCAAGGGGGGGACCTGCAGCCAGGAAATCATTCAACAAAACTGAGAGACCTCTGCGGTCGTATGACCGCCAACGATGGCAATAAATTTTCCAGGGCCAAGCACACTGCATCAGTCGGTGTTGTTGCACTTGCCGGTTGGACAAGGTTACGGTTCAGGGGGCAAAATGTGATTAGGGTGGTGTGTGTTTTCCAGGTTTTTTCAGGACTCAAATTGAGCCGGCAGCCAATGAGCCGTGCCCACATTAACGGACTTTTAACGACTTTCCAAAGAAGGCACGCACGCACCGTTAATATTGAGCACACATTATGTGCGTTCAATAAAAATTGGCTTTAGCTTTTAAGTAGAAAAACGACAAGAGATGTTGGTAGGGAAATACAAAGATTCGTGTTTTGTTAGCTATGTATATTGTGTCATGGTATATAAAAATAAATGATACATTAACTAAAGATTGTATTATATTTTACAAGAGGATAATATGAGCTTATTTTAGGAGGGGTTGTGTGACTTTCATCTTATGAGGCAGGTTTTATGTATTTATGAGAATAAAATTAAAAGTTTTTACTTACGCAAGAGTTTTTATTAATTTTATTATTTCTATAATTTATTAAATATTTTTACTAAATAGATAATTTATGCTTCAATAACCACTCACGCTCTCACCTCTAATTTTAAGCACTTAAATGCTTCGTTGACGCCGCCACCACTCATAAAGATGCGACACGAAAAACGGGGGAAAATGGCAAAGGGAAAATCTGAAAATCAGTAGAGGGAGAAAAAAAAAATTGAAAATGAAAATGGAAAAATGAGGGAAAATATGCCATATGCATATGCGCTTAAAGCCGCTACAGATGGCGACCATTAAGCTCATTACGCGCTGCCATTCTTCATTCGCGTCTTGGGTTAACAACTCGCCGGGAAACAAAGGCGGGGAACCGCAGAAACCACGTGTTAGCAGCTTTCTACCAACCGCTCCTCGGGTCGGGGCCATGTCAATTGCAGCCAGAAGAAATTCATTTTGGGCTGCGGGCAAAGTTAAATTGAATTTTTTTCCCCAGAACTCGTTCGGTTCAGTTTCCTTTCCCTCGACTCGGCTCAGACAACAGGTTGCGAGGATTTAATGAAATTAGGTACTGGCGGCGGCAGCGTCTAAATAAATATCCATTGGCAAACAGGGTGATGAAGGGAAAAATAAAAACATCTGAATAGTATAAGGGAAGTAAAAAATGTGAGTGGTTATAGTGAAATGGATTTTAGCATGGAAAAAAATATTTTATATTATATTTAAATATGGTAATGCACCCTGTTTTTTTGTTTGTCGGATTACACATTTTTTAGCTGCCTTAATTTTCAACAATTGCCAAGGCAACACAAATATATATACATATGCGCGTGCATGCAGATTCAGCGCGAACTTTGACATGGCACATGCGGCCCAGGATGTCGCCTTCAGTTTCCATCCAGTTGGCCCTGCCCAGCAGCTCCGGTTTGTGTGTGTTTTATGGCAACAACTCGGAGTAATTTAATTTAATTACCACGTCTGCTACCGCTCCGGCATCATCTAATTTCATTTTGAAGCAAGAGGCCGGGCACCAGTGGCCTACAACACTGACACACGATGCCGTGTTTGCTCCGAGTTCTAACTGGATTAGCCCAGTACCAACTCTCCGGCTGCAATCCCTGCAGGCTGCCAAAGATTTGCATAAGCTTCGATTAAATTGGTGACTAACATGTACGCCTGAAATGTAGAATAAGGATATTTCCATAAAATTTATAAGCAAGAAAAAATAAACAACAATTTAAGGACAATGAAGTCACACTTTTGAAGGATTTTCTAAAGACATTAATTTCCTTAAAGTTTTATTTTTACATTTAATTGGTTTTTTTTACCTTTTTTTATTTACCGCTCAAAAAATCCCTTGATATTTACAATTGTCTAGTTTCGTCCTATAGAAAGTCCCATATATTTCGATCTATTGGAAATCCGGAGACCGGAAATTGTCACGGAAATGAAACGGGTTGAATGCCTGGCTGGGCCTTTTCCGACTAGTCCACATTTAATTAAATAACAACAGTCCTAGTTTCTGTTCTTGACTTCGTTTCGCTCACATATCTCGAGCGGCAGAAAGTTTCCAATTACGATTTTCGTTTTCCGCATTGAGTAAAAACTTTCGCCGAGGGAAAACTTTGAAAAGTCGCCGGCCAGAGCGAGTGCTTCTAATGAAAAACCACTTAGGCGAAGACAAAGAAGTCCACTTAGGACGTCGCTGCAGTCGATGGCAGGACATGTGTCCTGTCCCCCTTCACTTGCCTTAATGTTGGAATAAGCGACGGCAAATCAGCTTTCAGGCTGTGGGGAAAACTTGGCTCGCTGCACATGCATTTTGTAGGATGCTTAACGATGGCAAAATAGCCAAGGACATGTCCCGATTCTGTGTCACGTCTACAGATTTTCAATTTGATGTGCCTACTTAGAGCCGTGTACTAAAATAAGTCCGAAAATAAACTAAAACAAACACAGATGTGTGTGACCAAAACAAGCCTAACTAAGGTCATAAAGTTAAACTTGGACTTTATTAGTTTACTTTTGTGATATACAGGAATGGAAAACGAAGAAAGACCTACAAAGTTAATAGTTAATTTTATTTATCAAGTAATTTTGAAATATCTTAAGGAGTATGATATACTCTTTTCTATGTCCTTTAATTATAATCTTAGAATTCAGTTCAACAGGTCGTTTTAGTTGGGTTCCCACGCATGTATACGCGTGCACAACATTTTATTGGCCTACGTGGGGTTGCTCTTAAAGTTGACACAGATGTTGGCCTTAACACATGCCGCCAACATGTCGTATACGTAATTCACCTTTTGTTCACCACATTAAACAATTAAGCGGTCATTTTTATAGCATTGCAGGAGAAATTGAATTGCAATTACATTCCATTTGACCTTGGGCAATTTTAATATATATTTAATTCGATTCCCTGTCGTCGCATCCTGAAAAAAAAAGAAACAAACATCAAAAGGGAAAAAGGCGCACTGAAAAATGAAAAAATGTGGCATAAAGCACGGGCTTAATTGCCGGAAAAAGGGTTAATTGCCCGCGTATTTGGTTTGTGCATGGCCGGGAAATACCCAAGAGCCCTCTCCGGACATAAAAAGTTTACGTTAATGGAAAACGTCGGAGCGGTATTTTGTCAGGGGATTTGGTATAGATACAAGCCCGTCGAAACAATTGAAAATTTCCGAATTTCTACCAAAAAACAAACTTGACTGTTGGTGAAATTAATTCCGACAGCTCCCTGGGAGCGCTTTAAAGTTTGAAGGCAAGATGCTGCCTCATAACATTAGCGATCGCCCGCAGGAACAAAAGGGGTTGGCCCCGCCTCTATTTTGAGTGCCCTGCAGCGGACTTTACAAGCGGTTGATGCATTTTTTATGTGGCCAGCATTACGAGGCACTTTTCGCGGCTACGACGAATGCACTGTCAGAAAATGTAATGGAAATTAATTGAAATTATTATATAATAATTTTTTTATTTATTATATTATTATATTGTCTTAGTTTTATATATATTTATTTAGCAATGTGGGAAATGTGTATCTTGTCTTAGAAGTTTTGCAAACACCATCACATTTAAGAGAATGCTTGCCGTATATTTTATATACCATTACTTTACGTATAATAATAGTTTTTTTAATGAATTAATTACCTTAAAAGCCCTATTAAAGGCACACATTTTTTGCCAAGTGCTCGTGCATGTGCACAACTTTTATCACTTGTTTGCTTTGCATTTTACGAGCATTTAAATACAATGAGAGCCAAGCGGACAGCTGTTGCATGTGCTCGTGTCCTTTGGAGAAGCTAAGGGAAAAATGGAAAAAGGGAAAGGAGGAAAATGCAGCACCACGTTGCCAGGACAAAGGCTAAGCAGACACGCTGTAATTTGCCATTTTCCAGCATGAAGCTGGCTAATTAGAGGAGAGAGAGAAACATGTCCTGAAGGAGGGGAGGACGTCGACTCGAATCGGAGTCGAATTCGGAACAAGTGTAATTAAATTCAACTTCGCACAGCCCTCCCCTCCAGATGAAAAGCTCGACAAAGTAATGCAATGAACGTTATTTGCTCAGTGCTGGCATAAAACTCATTACGCCAAAGTGGCCGCTTTTATTGCGTATTCAAGTCCACTATTGCACAAACCTCATGCTCATGAATGCCAAGCAGACAGACTGGCAACTATTACTTAATATAGTGAAATATGGCAAATTTATAACCCAGCACGAATACACAGACGGAGATACACGCACGGACACAGAGACCACGGAGTTCATAGTTCAAAATGGCAGCCATTGGCAGAGATGCCAAAGAACATTCTTTAAAAAAACAGAATAGACTGCGTGAAAAATATTTGGAAATTTTGTTGAGAAACTTCATAAAATAAGAGGAATATTTTTCATTAAAAAACAAGACAAAACTTAAGTTTAGTTTAACGAAGTTCGATGCTGAACAAGTTTATATCGGAAGTGACTGTTTCACTGCTGTGCAAGCTTCTGACTAAAAGTATATTAGTAAAACATATTTTTTAAAACAGTTCACAGTTATGTAAGTATTTAAATATAAACCCTAAAGAATGACTAAATAATATGTACGTATATTACCTTAAAGCATAATTAGTTTAATGATTTAATATATATTAGAAACAGCTTCAGAAATTACCACATTTTTGTATTAAGAAAACATGAAGTTGTTGAAATTTTTACCTAAAAAAAAAAATTCATTAAATAATATAATTCTTAAAAACATTTACTTTGGAAAAATGACAACTTTTCAGCACTGTCTCGTTGGAGAGGGCGTGAATTCGAGTGGGAGAGCACGAAACATGCTAAAGTTTTCCATATTTGAGCTTCAAAATGGAATTTATGTGCTCTGTGTGCTGCGGGCGGGAATACAGCCCCCACTTTCCGACCGAACTGCAGTCAGTTTTGATTACTGTTTGGAAACACAATAGATTAAATAAGAGCGCAAATAAATTGCATTCGAACGATGGTAAAATATTATAAAAACGTATATTTGCATTCAGATGGCAGAATGGCAGTAAAAATATTGGCGAATAGAAGAACGATAACGAAATTTGGGAAAATTTACTTAAATTCGATTTAAGTTCTGTGCAGAATAGGTTGTATTTATTTAAAATATAATATGTTTTGATTTATCCTAACGGAAAAGGTTGAAATCAACGTTTGAAAGAAAGTATAGTAATTACAAGAATTTACCCTTCAACAGGAATATTTAATATTAGCTGGAAACACTTTAGGTTCCTGTCGTTGGCAGGAACTTGAGCCACTTTTAATTGGCTTAATCAACTTAAGTTTGTGGTAAATCATGAAAGGAATATATCACTAGCGGAAATTTGCATTAATTAGTTAGCAACGTTGCGGTTGTGATATATCTGTACCGAAATAAATCAAACATTTAAATTGGCTTACGACTAGATGAAGTAGAATTTTCAAGCGGAAACACAAGCCAAAAAATATATATGTACATGTATTTACATGTATATGCAAATCCACAGACCCCTTGGCTTGTCCTGACAGGATATTTATGCTGATTTGACTTTCGGGTTGGGGTTGGCAAGGGTAAAGGCAAAATGCTAATGGCAGCCAGACAAACATACGGGCAGAGAGACACTTTCCTGTGTGACAGGTAGCACTTTCGGAATGTCAACCCTTTTTATGCATACTTTAAAATTTAACAGCACTTGCTTCATTAATTTCTGAGCACTTTCACGCTCTTTGACTTGCCACATGACAATGGCAAAGCGAATCTGCCGAGAGTGGAAAAAGTGAAAGCCAGAAAATCGCAAAATACTTTGGCTTAACCCCTCCATGCCAGCCGCAGTTCTTGCTACTGTCCGCACAGCTTAACCCTCCAGTCTACTCGACTCAATTTCAGTTTTGTTTACTTCTTTTTCTGGCAACTTAATTTGCTCACATTACGTATACGACATGCATGTCGGGCCATGCCGAAAGTTTTTGTTTCTGCAGAGCCAAATGGAAGGAGAAGCGAGCAAGGAAGCTGTGCCAGGACCCTTGATTACCCAGCATTAACTTTAAGATATTTATAGGTTGAAGGAAATATTATTTATTAGTTTTATATTAACTTAAGTTTTTTATTAGTTGAATCACAATTTTAAGATAATCATAATCCTTACCCTTATCCAACCTCTTTTCATATTGTAACCAACCAGCCTTCTTACCCTACAAAATTCCCAAGTATAATGTGGAATAACGATAGAGAATCTCTGTTGTTGTGCCCAGGATGCACTCGAATATTTTGCTGTGGTCTGGCCTGGGCGCTTTCCTTCTGACTGCTGTGGGCATTCAGGGAAATTCATTTTGGTTCAGTTGTTTGCCCATTTAACTGCAAGCCACAGTTGTAGTAGCAGCATGTAAATATTGATTTTTTTTCCACCGCCTGTCCGTTGCAAAAAAGCCAGCTTCGAAATGAAAAGTTGTTTGAATTGTGCTAGGTTTGCCATGTGCCATGCGAGTTGAGTGGACATGAGAGTGCTGGATTGACTGACCGGGGGAGTCGAAGCCAGGAATTAGTGGCGTATATATAAATCTTTCAGTGCTACAATGCGAAAACCGAAACGAAACCAAAACCTATACCAACACCGAACCCGGCGGAAAGGCCAAAGCCAAATGGGATTTGCTGTGCATTGTAAAACCAATTCGTTTCCATTTGTCCTCGGCGTCACTTGCACTCCGCACACGCACACCCAAGTCTACACAATGCAATTGAACTCTGCCTTGCTTCTGCTCCCGCTCCTGCTCCTGCTCCTTTTGCCTCTACTTCCGCTTCCTGTTGCTGTTGCTGAGGCTGGCAGAGCTGATCCTGTCGCTGACAATGCGAGTGACAGGAGGAATGCAAACACAATGCACAATACGGAATACGCAATACAAAAGGCTGAATGCAGAAAGCGCACTACGAACACAATACAGGTGGGGACAACGAGCACAGTGGTTAAAGCTCCAATTGGAAAGGGATTATAGAGGCAACAGTGGGTTAACTATGGTAAAGTATCTACAAAAAATATATAAAATATATTAATTTTTCCTAAAATCGACATTTACATTTTCAATAAAGTTTTTTATATTTATTTATCACTAATACAAACAGCTACTAACAGAAACTGAAATATTTTTTTAGTGTTTAGTATTCTTTTTTCAAATTTATTTCCTTTTCATATTGAGTACGTTTTACACTCTTCTTCATTAATTATATATCTCTAAAAATTCTTTAAATAACAGTTAATTCAAGATCTTTCCCACTGTGTCAATTCGGAATAAGGATTTGCTGGCGGAAGCGTTCAACACTTAACCTGATTGCACTCGACTCAAAGGCTGAGCTTGGATTTGCGGATTCGCCGTGTGGCCAGCCGCCATTGGGGTGGCTTTAGGGTCTGGGCTTGGGCTTGGGTTTAACTACCAGTTTTGTCCTCTGGCCCCCCAGGGGAATTTCAATTTCGAGTTCCGACTAGGCTTAGCCGGGCTTTAATTGCCCATTAACACTTTATGATGCGAGCGGGGCCAGTGTCCGCCGTCTGCCGCAAAAGGATACCTATTTATATACTCGAACATTTATATATATTTTTATATATTCCTACATCTGTGCAAAAAGGGGGGAGCTATTTTCGTACAAAACATTTCGCGGAAACTGCCGCGGGTCACGACAGCCCCGCTCTGTTTGGTCAATACTCAATTATGGGACCCAGTGGGGTCCCCGTATATAAACGAGAATTGCTGCAGTTGGCCAAACAGAACCAGAGAAAATTAAAGGCGCAAAGGTTAAACTGTGAATCTGTCACCTGCCGCCTGACAGCAACGAACTTTCCTTTATTGTGGCTTCCAAATTAAATGGAAAGCATTTAATGTCGCGTGAAAAGCGAATGAATGGAGTGATGGTGAATGGAGCGCCACGGATACCGACTCTGTGATTCTAAAGATTTAAACTTGTAAAAGTCCTTTCTTTTTTTGGCTTTGAAAACATATTTGAAATTTTTAGAGACTTTTAAATAAAAGATATACATGTGTACGAAGAACTGAAACGAATTATACGAATACAAAAAATACCTTACGACTTTTTAAGTTTCTTCAAAATTTGTTGATTAAAATATTTCCCGAAATTCGATATATTTAAAATTGTTATTTTTCGTTATTTAAAACTACATTTTATTTAAAGAGGTACATTTCTCGCGTAAGCAAGTGAATTTCACAGCAAATATTTCCTTTTGGTGGCATGAAGAAATTGACTTTTAATTCGCCCGGACAATTTCAACAAATGAAATTGTTTTCCGTCACTTTTCCACTTATAAATAAATAAATTGTTGCTCATCAAACAGCATGAATTTCAATTAATATGCAAATATACACGCAGCTAATTAGGCAGGTTGATGTTCCCGAACGGTGGCAGTATTTGCTCTGAGTCCAGGCTGCTGATGTCCAGCCAGCACAGCATGAAACCATCCTCCCAGCCCAACAACCCATCTATTGAGATCCCCAAAGGCCCGTATTTGCAAAGTCATTACCTTCGCGGCGCTGACAGGACACATTCCTCAAATTCCGTCTCGCCATTAGGCTTCCAATACAACCGACTCGTTGTCCAACCGATGACATTTCAATAAAGAGATCTGGCTTCCAAACAACATTGATTAACAGCCACTGGGTGGGATGGAAAACGAGAATGGATAGAGGATAGTGATGGTTGTTTTTTATCTATATTTTAAAGCAAAAATAAGTAAAATTTCAGTACTAAAAATATGTTTCTATAATTCTAATTTAAATAATGTAACAAAATTTTACATTTAACTTAAAGAATAAATAATTTATCAAGCTTTTTTTCGGTTAAATTCCCCTCTTTTAAATTGTAAAATCAATTACTATTACCTTTACTTTCACTTCTTTGTCTTTATGTAAATCCCAAATCATACCTCTGCCATCACTATCTGCTGACAGTATTCAATGGAAAGCGAGTGCATTGAGTAAACACAGAGTTGGTCCTGCAAAGGCACTGATAGCAGCGAACTGAATACGAATACCCGAATTTCGAATTGCCGGCGAGAAGAATGCAGTCCAATTAGGCAAATGGCAAAGTTGATTAAGTCAGCTACCAGGCTTGGGAAATTGCAGGGCCAACAATTTATCCACATGCCCCATCAAATAAAGGACACAACAATTTCCATTTATAGCACACAATTTCAATTATATCGAGTGCCCCGACTGCGGCTGAGGGCCCCAAATCGAAGTCGTGACAAATGCCTATTCGTGGGATAGATTTACACGGCCTCCTGGCCGCAAATGGAAGTCATTTATCAAAAACAAAGGCGCTGACTCGGCTGCCTTCACCTGAAGATAAGAAAAGCCCGTCCTGGGCCGCCCTGTCCTCCATCCATATTCACGAAGGACCTTTTGTTCGATCCGAATGTTGCCTTTTTGAGGGGCGGTGTCGGTGCCGGTGTCGGTGGCTCCTTTTGTTGCTGACAACCGGAGATAAATCCGTATATATACAGGTCATTTTATTGTCGTCCGTTTGTGCAGAAAATCAGTGTGCTGTGCATATTTAATGGCGTATGCAAATGCAAAGGGTCCCCGGAATGGCTCAAAGGCTTGTTTATTTACGAGTCCAACAATGCCACAAGAACATATTTAACTCGCCAGCATTGTGTCTTGTATTCCCGGTTAGCCGCCGCTTAACTCGGGAGCTAGGCATTTTGTAAGCTATGCCGAATGTCAAAGTAAGCCCCCAACAAACCACTTTGCTCTCGTCCCATTCCACCAACTTAAAGACCTCAATCCGCTGTAGTCCGGGTACAGGTCCTAAATCAAATTGGCCATATTTTAGCCCGACACACGACACGGTCTCTTATCAACGGCCTGGTTTTTTGGCCTAGCTCACCCGAAAGGAATACCCCAAAATACCCAAAAAACACCCCGCTTACTTTGGCTAAATGGCGATTAAGGACCCGGCGTAAAAGCATCGTAAGATATAGTAATAAAGTACAATTAATTAGATCTATATAACTTTACTTTACCTGAAAGGTGGAGTGCTATGTTAAGAAGAATAAATATTTGTAGGGATAGAGGGGTAGATATTTCTCTATTTTTCTTTTTTGCATCCCACCACAAAAATAATTAAATATGTTAAGGTTATATATTTTATATTTTGGTTCTAGAAGACTTAATCGATTTAATTCACTGTACACAAATTTTCCTTGATTGCGCGTTGGTGTGACTCGGGCTTTAGCTCGTGTTTTGATGAACGGCAGGTGTGAAACATTTCATTGCCCAAAAATAACGACCTCTGTGAATTTTCAACGTGCCCCCAGAATGCGGGCAGGCCTTGGATATTTATTGGCTGAAGTGCTTCAAAATTAATGGCCGTGGCAACTTGAAAGCAGTAAAGGGCCGATGAGTGGCCCCGGGGACGGGGCTTTAAAACTAAGTTACCTGGCCAACCCCGGCCCCTCAAAAAATCCTTAGATCCTTATCGATTGGGTTTGCGCCTTAATTATGAGCTCCGGATGGAGGATTGGAGCTGGAGATGCTCTTTCTCTGATTGCCCGATGCTGATTGATGGCGCGTGTCAGTTAGATTAATCGACTGGCGTTGCTGAGGAAAGTGAACTCGGAGTGCATTAGGGATGTTTGAAGAGTGATGTAACACTAAAAGTGAAATTTAATATGCATTTAGGCAACTAAAAAAAATATATTTAAATTTTTTTATTGAGCCTTCAATTCAATTATAAAAGTTGTTATTAAAATATCATTAATTTAATCGATATTTGTTATATCTAATGTATTAATACGTAATTGTATTTTATTTTCTATATTTAAAAACCATAAATTGTACACTACTTTCTTATTTATTTTGTTAGAAATACCTTCCAGAATCCAGTAAAATTTCACCCACCGGAACACAACCAAAGTGCAACAACACAACATGAAAATGGCATTAGCCGGTCTTGTGGCCAGAGTTAATTTTGATAAATGCATTTGCCGGACTCTGGACGAGTGTCTGGCTTAAAGATTCAACAAAGCAGACGGCACATGGAGACTCGGGCATTAATATTAAATGTGCTCGAGTGTAGAGGAGCTCAAATCATGCGCAACTTGAAATAAATTGTTAAGCATTCTGCAAAAGCCAAGGTCGACCCAGGATGGGACCCAAAGGCAAAGTCGAGTCGAGGGCATGTATATATGTTAGCCAAGTCAAGCAAAAGACTGGCAACAAGTAAGCAAACAAACAACAATGTCTTAGATGTGTGCATTAAAAGTCAACGACTCGGCAAATGAATTGCAGGCCCAGGCAAATTAAATTAGCGCAGCAACTCCTTGGCGTTGTCGTCGTCGTCGTCGTCCTTGCTGGTGACCCCTAGTCGAAATTATTTTACAGCGAATCCAGCGAACACAAAAAACCGGGATACAGGCATCCAGGGATGCCAACACTTTATGAGTCGTTGGCCTGGCCAAAAACTTTGCTATATGGGGGCATTAAATATTTAACTCACCTCGCCAAGGTGGCATAAAATGCGCTTAACCGTAATCAATAATCTCCAAAGGTGGGCGGACTTAATTAGTTACATTTAACATTCCGTGGGGCGATTTTGGTCAGCGCAGCATGAAATTGTGCTTGCAAATAATTAAGGTTAATGGCGCATAAAAAACACCGAAATTTGATTAGCTTGCAGCGCTTTTCTTAGCAACTTTGCTTATATTTTAGGTATTTGGAGCGCAGATTTATCCTGTGGGTATTTTTTGTTTTTAATTTCTGGTTTTAATAGGTTAATTTCGTAGAATATAAACCTCAATTAGTTGAAGCTTAATTGAAAATAGGAAACAAGGCGATATATACTTATATCCATTATCCTGGCAGTGTCTTGTTTGTTTATTTAATTGGAAAAGTAATAATTTCATGTAATTCTAAGAATAAGAGATATATAAATTCAAGTCGCAGACTTTAAATGAAATTTAATATATTCCCCGCCTTTATATAATCTCATCATTTGATCGCTGTTACAATTAATTAAACTTAATTAAACCCTAAAATTAAACCGAAATGTGACATGATACTTGCGCAAAGTGCCATTAAGTAACTTAACGTCTAACATTTCGACTATATCGGGTTGTGGGAAATTTGAATGCCTGTTCGCTGACCAGTGGTTCACGTTTCCGAGTGGCGGGACATAAGCCTCCACTCCCCTTGGCAGTTCCGATTTCACAGCTCAGCATCTGACATAATTGCAGTGCCGACAATGAGCTTTAAGCTGGCCTCTAAACCGAACTCGTGGCAACTTTAATGCGTGTGGCCAGCAAAGCAAAGAGATTAGTTTTTAAGAGAACCATTTAAGAGAGTAAAAGAGAGGGCCTGCGCTCAGCTTGGCATCTCCTGTTGCTGCTATGCCCCGCCTGCCATGGCTTACGTAGCGTATACGCAACGCAACGTAGCTCATACGCCCTGTTGTCGCTGACAGGATGGCTCAAGAAGTTGGGAGCCTTAGACGGCCAACAGTTTGCGGCATCCAACGCATTCGAACAGTACCCAAGCGGAAGTGCGAGCTTCAGCTTAGAGCAAACAGCCAAAATCCACAGCCGTCAGCGTCTTCGGGCAGGTTGCGTTGTCCTAGCATATTTATGCGTACAGCATATAAACCCGCCGCCTGGCACATTGTTCGCCCAGCCAGCGAGGCATTATGGAACGTGTCCCGGCATCTCTCAGGTCTCTCGAGTCTCGGGTCCAGGAGTTGTTTTTTAGAAGCACTATTAAGGCGCTGGCAAATTCAAATCCATAAAAGTGTCATTAGGGTGCCGCATAAAGCACAAAAGGTTCGCTCCCTCCCTGCTCAGAAATTAATTAAAAAGACGGAGTCTCAGGTCCGAAATTAATGGCGCCCAAGATTTATGCAAAGGTTTGGGTAGTATCCTGCTGAAATATATTTGCCTGAAAACGCTTTCAATTCATTTAGCAGCAATTGCAGGGAAAATAACAGAGTGGATGAATATTTACCTAAGTCCAGAGTTCACTTCACAGGTTGTTTTTATTAGCTATATAAATAGTTGTCTTTCTCCCTGGTCCTTTTTTCCTCTGCCCCTCGGAGAATAGAATATTAAATTTGTTTTCGTGTCGAGACGTAAAAGGTCAGGCGTTTAATTTTGCACGCAAAAATTAGCAAAAATAGAACTTAAATATTTATGGGACGAGCGAGGGTGGATCCTTATTGGGCGGTAGCAACGAGTTACGAGAGGGGTAATCTTCTGGATCCGCCCTCGTACGTGTGGCAGATAACTCAGGCAACTGACTGGCCACCGTTTCTCGTATTTGTTTACGTTCCAAGCTGGAGAGCTGGAGCTTCAGCTCTCAAGTATTGTTGTTTGCCCCATAAAACAGCAGCCCCCAACGAATGTCAGATTGTCCAGGGTCCAGGCAAATGAAGTAATATACATGACAAACACACACTCTCGCACACACACACACACACACAAACGCGGGGGGGTATGTGGGCAATTAAGCCCTGTGCTTAAGCCTGATGAGGTTTTCAGCGCGAGATAAATATCTGAGGAATAAAAGAGAGCAGCCCGGCCACATTTATCAGTCAAGCAGTCTGTTTGCTTGTCTCTTCTGGACACTGGAAAAAAGATAAATAAAAGTATGAGATTATCATTTTTTTAATCATAAAGAATAGTTGTAAATATGTGTATTTAATATAATATAATTTAATTTTAGGGTACACATAGTTTCTAAGCTTTTGTGGTTCTTAAGAAGCCTACATTTTCTATTTATATTTTTGTCAGAAACATATCTCAAAAGGACTTGTAACAATTTGTAATATTTTTTCAACGTGTATACAAATATATATGAGTGTTTGGGGGACTGTCGAGAGTAATAATTGCGCAGGCATATTACTGCTATTTGCTGAAGTAGGCGCAAGTACGAGATTAATTTGATTACACTCGGCAGCGTGTGAAGAGCATAGAAGGGTGGTTGCTTTTATGGGAACCCGCTGATTACGAGCTCAACTCTGTGTGGCGAATCGAGGGATACTTGCCACCTGTTGCACTGCACTGGGGAGCATTACCCCTTGGCCAAGTTTTCGGAAAGAACTTTGGCAAACATTCGCCCGACATTAAATTCCATCTCGAGTGGCGTTTCATTAGGAGCTAAACATAAATTAGCTTTTAAGTCGGTCTTTAGTTGTATTTGCACTGCGTCTGCCACCCGCCGTCGCTCGTCTGCTGTCTGTTGCTTTGTTTAAAGTTCAAAAAGCGTGAAATGCTAACAAGTTAATTGAAATTCCTGCAGCGTTTCACGTGCGATTGTTTGCTCTCAGGACACAACAACCAGAAAGAGCCAGCTCACCCAAAGCATTTCTTTTCACTTTCCACGTCTCCTGTTGCCCCACCAGACTTTCTCCCAGCCCTTATCCTTTCTCCTTCCCTTTCCCTTGGCTGAGCAAACACTTTTGCTGGTGTGAAAAAATGTAGACAAGTGTAAATTTATATTCCCTTCAGAGGGAGGGGTCGGGTATCGGGGCGCGGCCACTTAGTTCTCGCCGAGAGAAATATGAGAACGCAGCGTATAACTTCCAGCTTTGACGTGAGCTATAAAAAAAATTTAAATATTTCTTCTTCTCCAAGTGACTTTCCTCGCCGAATCTCCAGAAAGCCATTTGCATTGTTTATTCAGCGCGACTTCAAACAGACAAAGTATCTGCTCTGTTTTCAGTTCTGCTTCGAGTAATTCCAGGTGTGCTCAACGTATCACAAGATGCACAGGGAAAAATAAGTAAAGAAAGTACATTTCTTGACTAATTTTAAAAGGAAGCTTAATATTCTTTGACTAAGTTCTTTTTTTTCTGTTTGTAAATTTCTATTAAAAATGTTTATACATCGTTCTACAGATTTCATCAAGTGACAGCTGTCGAACGATGAACTTTCTAAAGACACATTAACTTAATAACCCGACATCAACTTACAAGAAGGACCTAAATATAAACTTAGTTTCTTAGTTTTGCTTTAACTTCCTGCTGAAAGAGTCACCAAGCCAGAACACAATGGCAACTATAATTATTTTACTAATTTTCATAATTACTGGATCTCTGGTCAAGGGAAGCGACTATGCCCAGCTACAATTTCTCAACAAATTCATTAATATCATCCACAATGAACGAGTGTGTGAAACCATAATAATGATTTGGCATCATGAGGATGAGAACTGCACTCTTCAGCAATGGAATCCAAAGGGAGTTCCTTTTCTACGGTCCAATGAGTTGGGAGAGATCAGAGTAAGGGAAACTTTCAATAGACAGGCTGTAGCAATTGTCTGCCTCACAGGAAACTCCTATTATGACGCCCAGCTCCTGGAGGTTGTGGCAGGAGCTTTCGAGACCATGCGCCAGGAGAGGATCCTACTCTGGAGCCAAAACAAGCTATCTAAAAAGTACATTAAATGGATCTCTATTCAAGCTGATAAGCAGAAATTTATGCGAATGCTGATTCTGGAAATAGGTGATCTGCCCAGCAAAGTCCCTTCATATCGCCTAGAGGCCTTTCCCACGCCTCACTTTATTCGAATTAAAAACATCTCAAGGTTCAAGGAGATCAAGTTCTACAATCGAAAATACAATTTTCAGGGAAAGACAATCTGCGTGAAGCCAAGCACAGATGAGGAAGGAAATGTGGCAACTAGCCTCTATCCCATAACCCGATTGGAGGATTTGGAGGTCATAGAGTTTGCCCTGAAGTACAATGGTAGTCTTAAAGTACTGGATGGAAGCTTTAGCAATGATGAAGCCTGCGATATCCAATTAAGTCCCCAGATTATAACCTTGGGAAATGTATCCACCCAGATGGACTTTGTGAATCCCCTGTCTGCAGCATCGCTATTGGTTATTGTGCCCTGCAGCAGCGAGCTGAGCTTCGAGGATGTCTTGAGGAGACTGGGAGTCTTGACTTGGATGTGGTACCTGCTATGCGTCTATGGTTCCTTTGTCTGCGTGGAGACCTTCATCCTTGTGGTAACTCATCGTCTAACTGGAGAATCGCGTCCTCTTACACTATGGAATCCCCTGATGAATCTGCGAGCCTTTCGGGCCATTCTGGGACTTCCTTTTCCGGAGTTGCGTCGAGCGAGTCTCTCACTTCGACAGCTCTTCCTGGCCATCACCCTCTTTGGCTTCATATTCAGCAACTTCTTTAGCTGCAAGTTGAGTGCCTTGCTCACCAGTCCCATCAAACGAGCTCAGGTGCAGAATTTTGAGGAGTTGCGAGACAGCGGAATGATAACAGTCACGAATGACTACGTTCATTCTTACATAGAGAATGAAATCGATCCGGAATTCTTCCGCAGGGTTATTCCGAAATATATAGCCGTGGGGCACTTGGAACGTGTGAAATTATTTACATCACTTGACAGAAGCTATAGCTTTATATTGTTATCCACAAACTGGCAATATTATGATCAGTTCCAGCGGGTCTTAGGCTACAAGTTTCATTGCGAGTCACCGGATTTGGTTATCACAGAGAATTTGCCGTGGGTATATGTAATGCCAAATAACTCATTTTATAGCTGGCCACTATCCAGGTTCCTGATGAGTGTCCACGAGAACGGCATAGCCACACATTGGATAAAGTCCATTATTAAGCGTTTGGCCAAGGCCTTTAAACTAAAGTTACCGCCGATAAAATCAGAAGCCACTCCCATACGTTTGCAGAATCTGAACTGGCTGTGGCATTTACTGATCTTGGGTTATGTTATGGCAACTTTGGTTTTTATTATAGAAATTTTAATCAGAAAGAAAAGCAACAGGCGAAGGAGAAATGGTAATGGATCACAGGTGTGAAAAGCTGTGTCCTAGCTGAAAAATAACTACATTATATCGTAGCTTAAAATCGATATCTTTATATATACATAAAAAAACATTCTTATAACTTTAAGTTTTAAAGGGAAAATATTTAAAATTGTATAGAAAATATATCAGCTAAGCTTACTTATCAACATAAAAATATACAAAATAAAGAACACATTCCAAATTACTTTCTGTGTATGCACAGTTTATTGCACATGAGCGCGCAACTTTTGGCAAAGGCCAACACAAAAGTTTTCAGCAAACTAAAACTATAAAGGTCCACGGATAGCATTTACAATACCAGAGTTACAACTATCCCCAAATGCGAATGATAACCCCAACAGCCGCTCGCCTTTGATTCAGTTTCGGCTGCCGGGGATTTACATATTTCACGAGTCTGCATATATATATATAAATAAACCGTGGAGCCGCTAAAAGCCACACCGCATCAAAATGGCCCCGGGGAATTGCGTCAAAATGAGAATGTGTAGAGCCGCATTTTCCGACGTATATATATCGGGTTTGGTTTGGCTTATCCGCACACCGAAAAAAATAAATAAAATGTAAGCCGCAAAATATGTTTATTTCGTACGTACACAACCGTAAAACAACTCAAAGTTATAAATAATTCGGGCCATAAAATAGGTAAAATAAAAGAGGAAGCTCCGCTATACTTAACCACTCTTTTTGTGCGACAAAAATAAATGCAGTTTTTATCTTTGTAAAGAAAAAGGAATAAAAAAACTTGATAAATACTTTTTCATTCCCTTTAACCAGCATTCATTCATTCAAATTTGCCGCAGTGAAAAGTGTATGTGGCATTGGGGGATTATTGCACAAAGCGCATAAACTTATTAAATATGCAAAATCTTTCATTTTTCCTGCGGTAAGCGGCTGGGGGGAGATGGGGCTGTCAGTCGCAAATTCGAGGCTCTGGCTGTATTATGATAAATGATTTGCCAGCGGGGAGTTGTCGAGCGAGCCGGGAGGCATAAATTATGTACTGTGGCAGAGGTCAAAGGTAAACCATTTGCCAGGGGAGGGAGGGAGGTGCCCTGCCCCCAAAGGGGCATGTGGCGTCTTCATTAACGTCTGACTCAAGCCCTCGTTTTCCAGCCGAGTGCAGCTGGCAAACTATCTTAATTAGCTTGCCGTTAGCCGAAAAGTTTATTCAACCTTTGATTACCTTAACCCAAATACAAACAGAACGAAACCTCGTTGGAGATGTCGTGCTGCACTGCAGTATAAAATCGATGATCCATTGACGATCCCGAATCCCCGGCAGGTGATTACCTAATGGTAATGGGTCTCCGTCTGACCCGGGTCGCACCCAGTCCAAAGGATTGGGGCCACTCCTTGGTTGGGACGACCCCAAGTGGAGTGCGCCAAGTCGATTGGAAAGCAATTCGCTTGCCCTTGCCATGCATAAAATATGAGGCGGCATCCAGGGGCCATAACTCAATTTGCTGCCGTGCATCCTCCCGCTGCCATCTCCAATTTTCCGACATATTACTGCTATACTGCTGGTATGCGGCGCCCATTTGGCATCATCATCAAATCGAAATCGGTATTGGTATCGGAATAAAAATAAAATGCCTGTCTGCAATTTGGTTTAGTTCAAAAGCCCATCAAACTCATTACGTAGCATTCAGTCTGACCATTTGGGGCAACTTTTGTTACGTTATCGGAACAGGATTCTTGATGCCCTCGACGATGGGGTATTGCAATATTTCTAACCTTTTTTTATTTATGGGTGTATAAATTCCCCAAAACATTATATAGGATAAGTAAATAATTTGGATGGATATTATATACATTCTGCATATGTTAATAATATTTCTATGAACAAGAGGTTTCAGATAGATAAAAAATTCTCTTACAAATTTTGTAGTAATTTTGAAAGCTTTCTAAAGTATCTTTTAGTTACTTTTTAAAGAATTAATTATATATATTTTCACATGTGAGGGTATTTCCAATTTCCCTACCCCCCAAAACGGGCCTCCTTTTTCGTTTTTTGTGCCGTTTTCTTTGTTTATTTTGACAGACGAATCCCCGACGTGGGGCGTATGTGACAGAGGATTTAGCACTCAGCGCCAGCTGGACTCAAATCAGCAGAAACGGAGGGAAAAAAAAACGGCGGCAGTTCGGGTGGATGGCGCCTGATTATGATGCGCCCCTTGTATAACATATACCGCATATAACGTATATGTAACGTATGTGCGGGGCATATATGAAATATGGACGAGTGAGCCGGATAGGACCCTCATCAATATGGATATATGATGGACATGTGGGGCACGTTCGCTGCTTGAGCTAGAGACTTGAGTTTGTTAAATTAATTGCATAAATAATTTACATAGTAATTATACGGACTCCTCCTAGAAAGGATGCAGCCAGTCAGTTGGCGGCTTCCGCTGCTCGTTAGTTTGCATATAAATCAAAATGCTAATGCAATCGACTTGATATTTGCATTTGACGTAATCCTGCAAATTTGTAATTACGTAATGCCGCAAGCCGATTGCCAGTCGCATTCGATGAGCTTTAATTGCGTTTCCTTTTCCGTTTCGCTGACTCATCGGTATCTTAACCCCAAACTCTTTGGCAGCAGGTGCACGAATTTTCCTATTACCTTTGCCTTCAATAAGAAACCAAGGAAATGAGGGGGATATTGAAGGTGAAATGAGAGGGAGGAAAGGTCAGGAGAAAGGACAGAAGAGAAAACCTCGGATGGTTACAAGGTGACGGAATGAAATGTTTTCTTAAATTAACTTAAAATTGTATGCAGATAAATAAAGATTTGATTTACTTTTATAAATTATCAAGCCAGATTCTCAGCCTTATTTATTTAATTTCAACAACACAATTTAAAGGTTTCCTATCGCTGGAGTTTCAATCGAATTATAAACAATTAACATTTCAATAGAACTTCAAGAAATATTATTACTAAGTCAGTTCTAAACAAGATTACTACACTAATTAATGATTCCATTTTAAATTATATTAGCAACATTTAAAGCTATACTACTGCCTTAGAAACTGATTCTATACAAATATTAATGATAGTCTTTTAAACTGTTCGACTCCCGTAATTAATTATCTTATAAATAAATCAAATGCTCCGATTCTACTCGTTCGATTAGCATTTTACAATCAATCGAGTAGTCATAAAAATGTTCAGAGATCATTTACCAATTGAGCTGGTATATACATATATATAAATGTTAATCTCAGCAAAGCGATTGATGATCGGCCATTTCAACATCTCAATCGATCAGCTTCAGGTCGAGCGACTATTGCACGAACACCTTTTAATGACTTAGCATATGAATCGCATTATGTTCGCCTTTGTTGTTGACTGTCCATCTTCGGATCAAAACCATACTGAGAAAAAGACATCTTGTGGCATATCGAATGACAAGACAAACGACCGGCGACTGTGGCGATCCGCTTTTAACCCTAGACGGTCATGCTTCGTCGATTCGACGACGCGAAATCACATAAGATCGAAGAATGAAAAAAAGTAGTTTTTTATTTTTTGTTTTTAAGTATATTATAAATGTGAGAATGAATTAATATTTCTCATTTTGAACTGTTATAATTATGAATAAGACGATGTAAAAAAATGTTTTACAA
>JAEIIL010025476.1:56041-69093 GCA_018905715.1 Drosophila lini | reverse complement strand
AATAAAGTCTCTAATCTGTTGTCTTCAAGCTGAAGTCCTTCTATAATTTTCCCACTAAATATTACTCTTGAAAACCCCATAAATCAGCGAATCTAATACGATTTTTTATGCCATTGCTTGATTGATTGATTGACTTGTTGTGGCTTGGCCAAATTGTGGATATGGCCTAATGAGTTCGCCAAAAATTTGGACCAGAAATTGAATTGTTAATGACAAGAAACACTTAATTTGCCGGTGATTTTCGGGCGCAGTTCGTCACGACACGTTATTGTGCTGCGAGCTTCAGGTTACGAGTATATGTGTATCAAGGTCGCAGTTAATAACTAGTTGTGGCCAATCGAGATCCACTAAAACGCACCCAAGGCAGCCAGGGAGCGATGCAAATTCTCGGCACGCACACTCCACCTCAAGATGCAGTTGCTGCCGCAGATTCAGATACAGATACAGATACAGGCCCACACGGCAACGCAGTTGGGCGTAGTGTGCTGTATGCTCGAGGATTACGTAATGAACGGGTGTATGGTATATACATAAACCTACATAAATAAGAAATAAGTCTTTATACATGCTAAAGTGTTACATATCCGAGGGACCGAAGCCGGCTCGAAAGTGCACTGACAACTATCCCAGATCGACGAGCTTGGACTCCTGCACAGAGAAAAATATAGACCTGAATTGAGGGTCAGTTTTGACTTAATTTTAAATGATGTTGAAAAGTAAATCTATTAAATGATGGAAGGTCAAAAGTATCTTTTTAAAGTAAACAATTTAATGTTATCAAAAATCTCTCGCAAGTGGCAACTTTTCTTCCATTTTTTTCTGTGTTCGCCTGGGATTTCGATTTCAATTTCGTTCGGTCAATGGCCAGCGTTGGCCAGTCAAGGCCAGACCATGATTCCAGGAGTCCTTAGCCAAGTTATTGTTACTAATGATGGACCACCGGCCGTCTGCGCCATCATCTTTTGTTGTCTTTTCGCTGATGATGCTCCTCCGCCAGTGCCTACGCCCACGAACCGATCTGAGCCATTCCAGCTGGGGGCTTGGGCTTGGCCTCACCTGGTTCGGTTTCGAGAGACGACGGGAACACCTTCCATTGCACTCACACATGGTTTCGGAAATTTTTGTCGGTTTCCTTGAACTGCGACGCAGACGCAAGGCGGAGTCATGAAAGCAATTAAACCAAATCAAGTTCCCCGCCGAGCAATGCACCCCAAATAAATGGCTGCAAGTGTCTGCCAGGCCTTGCCTCACTGTACCTCTGGCTGGCCTGGCTTTTCATTAGCTTTAAAGCCAAGTAGTTCACTTGACCAGGTAGTTGGGCAGCCAGCCAAGCCACTGGAATGTTCAGCTTGAATGGCCAGGCCACTGGCTCAGATACAGGAAAGTAATGGATAATAATAATGGAACAGCAACAACAAGAGCTGAAAAATGTGTTGACTGCCTGCAACACATAACAAAATCTGCATGAGCCGAAGGCTTCATTGAACCGATTGATTATAAACCTGAAAAAAAGCTATCCATGTTTGAACAATTGAATTATGGGAGACAAAGGCACACAGTGGACTATTTGTATGGCCACTGGGAAATATTTGATAATTAAATAATGGGGTTTAGTGACTTTAAGGGGTCGTTGAAATTGTAAAAATATTAATTGGAAAATCATTATAAAAAAGCTGAAGTTTAGTTGTGTGAACTGTTTGTAGTGTTATTATTAGTTACCCGGGAAGAAGTAGGTTTATTTTATTAAATCTTTACTCAACTAAAAATCTATTTATTACATTATTTATCATTATGATTGGTTCATGGTTGCTAGTTTAAATAAAGTATATTTTCACAATATATGTATTAACTTCCATCCTATTCTTTATGCTAATTTTAAAAATAATAAGTATTGGTGTGCTTTAATAGAGGGATTGTTAAAAAGTACAAACCCAAAAATCTGCTTATTTTTCAATCACATATTATTATAATACCATTCAACATAATAGCATTTTACTGACCAATAATTTCTGGCCAAAGCCCAGCTCAGATTTCCAATAGTGTCAAGAACTCTAATGGAAATCATAATGCCTTATTGACTTTTATTTACTTCCCCAACCCCAGTAATTCCTATATATAAAGTGGGGCAAAAAGTTATCGGATCCGTGGCCAGATATAAACTGAAACTGAAGCCGAAAGCGAGACTCAAAGGCAATAAGCCGGCTACATACTCACAGAGTATTTAGAATTGTGTAATGAACAAAGACTACGGCTAATTAAATGCCGAAACACTGAGATCGTGGCTAAAAACAGTAAGCAACAACTCGGTAGTCGCTAGTCGGTCACTTGTCCTAGACTTTGACTTCTTTCGCGGACCGGAAACTTTTTGGCCAATGTGTTTGCCACATGCCACATGCCGCCGCCGCTAAGAGAGTCGCATAACTCGGGCCATGCCATGCAAATTACGCAACTCAGACGGCAAGTCTGAAATGTTTTCGTTTTTCTTCTGTTATTTTTTTATTTTTAGTTTCGATACTGCCTGAGCTCGGCTTGGCTTGTCTTGGCTTTGGTTTTTGGCTTTGGGTTTCGGCTTTTATGATCGATCGGCAGCGAGGCGGGGCAGAAATCGCGATTTGTTTTATGTTCCACATTTACTGCCATTACATTATTGCCACAGTTGTTGTTGGTGGCACCACACCGTTACAATTACAAATTGTTGGCGCTGTACATAAAGCGGTTGATAAACTTTAAACCAGTTTCTACGGAGGTGTGAGTTGAGCCAGCTACCAGAAAAGTGTGTGTCTGCCACCGAAGCGGAAAGCTGGAAAGGTAGTCCTGAATTTTCTGAAATTAAAATTTGTTGCAGTAAAAAAACAAACGGAAAAGAATGCAAGATGGAAATTAAAAAGAAAAGAACCAATACCTCATTTTCTCATGTGCAAATAATGTTTCTAAAAGGCAGCGTAATAAAAAAATTCAAAATATTTAAATTTGGAAACGAAAAATGAATTATTAAATAATAATTAATGGGGAATTAAACCTAAAATGAGCTCTTAAGAAATCAAAACTAACGCAAATTTCACAATTAAACTATTTGCAAAGCAAATATGTACATTTTCAAACCTTAAGCTAACTTATTGAGAAACTGTTTGGAATTAATTTACCAATTAAGATTGGGGTTTTCCGCCCCCAAAATCGTAAAAAAAACTGGCAAAGAAAATTCTAAGAAACTGTTGTCGTTGCCCAACCAACTAAAAAACTGACCAAATACAAATGTTTAAAAAGGGGCAGAGCCAAAAGCTTGGAGCAACTTGGCCACGTGCAGCATGCTCTTACCAAAGGCGGCTGACTGCCTTGTTCCGGCAATTGGCACAGTCTCGGTCCTTGTATGGCCTCCACTAATGAATGACTCCAATTCCCTTGCAGCTCGTGTGCAGCGCCCTCGCTTTGGCCGAGGCCCAGAACTACCCACAGCGTTTAAGCATCCCCGGAGCTGTGCCATCACCTGGCCAACTGCCACACCGTCAGCCCGTGCTGAGGGTTCGTCGTCCGGGACCGTCCCTGCGCCAACAGAACGCCATCCTACCAGCGGTGACGCAGCGCGTGGCTATTGAGGAGCGCCCAGTCACTGAGGCGGCTGAGGATGAGCAACCGGAGCCGTATCTGCCGAATCTTTTGAGGGAACAGCAGCTGGCCCAGGCCCAGCAATCGCAGTTCCAGCAGGCTGCCGCCGCTTTCCTGGCCGGCCAGCAGCCCGTTGAGCAGCCGTCGCCCGTGCAGCAGTTCCTTCAGAACGAGGATTCTCAACCCGCGGCCATCCTGCCCGCTCCTCCTCGCTTCCCCGCCGAACGCCCCTCCATTCCAACGCCTCTAAGCCGACCAGCCGCCTTCAATGACTTCGGCATCGGACGGTTCGAGAACTCCCAGAGGTTCGGCTTGGAGCGACCAACGCCCACAGCAGCTGCCCCGCCACCACCTCCGCCTCCGCCTCAGCCGCAAAGAGTGGCTGTGATCCGGACGAGACCAGCGCCACCAGCTGCCTTTCGTCCTGAGCCACCAGCACCGCAGCCTGTGGCTAGACCACGTCCCAAACCCGTTCAACCACGTCCAATCATCGACCAGAACCAACTGCAGGACGAGCGTGCCGAGCCTCAGCAGAGACGCCAGCGACCTGTGGCCCAGACCATCCGAAAGTGGCGCGAGGAGAACGAGGATGGAAGCATCACCTGGGGCTACGAGAATGATGATGGGTCCTTCAAGGAGGAGTTAATCGGAACAGACTGCATCACCAAGTGAGTACAACCTAATGATATTAAAGCTAATTTCACCTATAAACTTATTTTCAACTCCTAGGGGCACCTACGGCTACGTTGATCCCGATGGCAACAAGCGCGAATATCACTACGAGACAGGAATCAAGTGCGATCCCAATGCCCGCGAGACCGAGGAGGAGCTGCAGGAGAACGGCTTCATCAACTACGAGGAGAACCGCGCCGTGCTGCCCAACGGCCTGGAGATCGATATGACGCAGCTGGGCAAGAAGAAGTCGAAGCGCCCGAACAGCATCTACCGGAACTGATAGCCACCAGCTCGCAGTATAGTCCCTTAAGTCAAGCAGCTCGTACACGTAGGTCGTCTTCTAATTTGTATTCCACTTATGTATAATTATGTCCATACTTCATTGAGTGTCAATTGAAAGAATAAAAAAGGATTATTAGTTTGTAGAGATTGGCGGCGCATCCATCATCATCAGTAGGGGCGCTGGCGTCTGGCGGTGGGAGGTAGCCGGTTCGGCGGTGTGATCGAGATGTCCAGGAAGTCACCGATGCAGAACTTGGCCTGGGCCAGTGTCTTGTTGTCGTCGATGCCCTTCTGGCCGGTGCAGGTAACCCCGATTTCGCGCATTTGAAAGTGTCCGTTCCGGAAGTTCGGGTACACCACGGCGAAGTCAAAGTAGGTGCCCTTCTTGCGCGTATCCGGATTGACGTCGCGAACCAGGGAGGTCAGCTCGTGCAGAGTGGCGTCCTGCCAGGTGTAGATCTGCAGCTCGTTGCTGGGCACATTGCCGAACGTGTACTCCGAGACGGAGTGGTGGCGTCCGGTCGAACAGAATACGCGTAACAGCAGCGGGCAGGTCTGCAAAGACCAAGAAAATTATGGAAACAAGTTTAGATATCCGCAAAACACGGCCCAACCCCACGCCGGTTCCCTCAAAACAAACCTTCTCACGGTCAATCTGCTTAACTTGCGGCTTCTCCTCCACAATCATAGATTCCACGTTGGCCATGATCAGCTTTTTCTGCAGTAGTTTAAGTCTATGTATTCCGTTTTTATACAAAATTAGATATTTTTCTTAAATGTTTGGGCTTTAATATTAAATTTAGACTAACTGTATAATGCCAGAAAATCGGCGGGATAGACCAGGTTTTTCTCACCCCAGCAATCTGGTCACACTTAAAACGATGCAAGACCGATTAATATTCTTAGTGGATTTCAACTGATTGCACATTTATTGATTAGATCAGCCCTTGATTTCTTCAAGCCCACTTTAATTGAGTCTAAAAAAACACCTCATGTATCAAAAAATATAGTTAAACAAAAACCATATTCGATACATCAAGCAAAAAATATCACGATACAAATATCTTATGCAAAAATATCGATATATTGATATATTGATACATTTTTGCCATCGCTACAGTGTCTGCTGCGGCCGTCTTTCTGTAATTATTTTTCATACTATATTTAACGAGATCGTGGATAATGTAAGCTAGTTTCTTGGTTTAAGAAGTGGGCGGAATGTGCGCGCGTTGCCGAATTCAAGCCAAAATCGAGACTCGTCGCCGCATTCGAACTGTTTGCTTGGCTTTTCCTGCTGTCGGCCATTAATGACACACAGAAGAGAAAACGGGAAAACAATACCGAGTGTGTGTTGTGCGTGCGTGTGTGTGTGTGCGAGTGTGCACTGAAGTGTTGTGGGCTCGGAAAACTTCAAGAAGCCAACGGAAAAGTGGTGGCCCAGCAATAAATTCTAAACGTTTCTTCGACTGCAAGCGCCGAACAGGGTGATCCGGGCAAGCAAAAGCAACCAAGACATACATGTGTACCTGCAGTGAGTTAAAGTGTAAGGTATTTGGTGAGGGGGGGATGGTGGGAGGAGCAGGGAGTTTCATTCATAAAAAGAGAGTGCACCGTTAGTCCAATTGGTCTGGCTTCCAACACAAACACAGTGGCGCACATACAGCTACAGGCTCAGGAGGTTGCACACATTGATTTTTCCCCACACATAAACACTATGTTTGTGCCTATGTGTGAGTGTTTTCCCTGGATTAAGAAACTATTCAAGTGGTTTCCGCCTCCCTGCCACATTATTTGGGATTAAACACATTGCTGTTCCCGTTTCTCCAGCATAAAAATAATGTTTGAGAAAAATGTCAACAAGCTGCTGCCCCTATAGGGTGACCCATGTGCTTCGACCCCACTACCGCCCCTCCTCCCGATAACCCACACACGTGAATGCGGCAAAAAAAGAAGCAAACGTGACAAAACAAGACACAAGACATTTACATAAAGCACTAACAACATTTCGCAGTCGATTTGGCATTTAACAGTTAGCCCCCAACGGCACATGTCCATTTGTCCCCATTCCCCCTTCCCATTCACCCCCAATCCATTTTCCTTATGGAAAAACATATTTGTTTAGCACGGTCACAGGTAACAACGGAGCCAGGGAGAGGGGGTGGCGCGGCGTGGGGAAGTGGCTAAAGAAGGGAACTGCAAAGAGAAATATATAAAAGGCATAGCATTTCCGCCTGCTGCTTTCGGCTGGCGTCCAAACCCAAAATAGACAACGTCGCAGCGCCGCAGAGAGGTAGCTGGCTAGCCAGCCATCCATCGGTTATGCGTGGGAAATCGAGAAGATCACGCGGATAATAACATTTCCATTACACTCTCTTGAAGATATATATTTGGCAGAAGAACTTCAAGTTAAAAAACTCTTCATCTTCCGCCCTCACAGAGAACATACTCGCCTAAGCCCTTAATTACGTCCAACAGGACTATGAACTTTCAGTTCTTGTAAACAATATGTTACCTTATTTCCCATTTTAAAGAGTTATTGCGTTCCCTGTTCCGCATGAACGTGGCGAAGAAGTCGTCTGCATATGCTTGTGGCTTCTTTCAGCACTTGGAGCCAGCAGCGCCACTCAATGCACTTGCAACACGCCATGTTTGTAGTTGTTTCTGCCGCCGTTGTTGCAACATGCACCTCTATGCCTGCACCACTCGAGAGTCCTCTTCCTCGCGCCCGCCGTCCCCCCTTCTGTCACTGTCACTAATTTAAATGCCGCAAGTGTTGTCGAGCTTCCTGTGCGAGTGGTTGTCTGTGTGTAGTGTGCCTTGCTCATTAGGGAATAATTCTGCATTAGGCTCTGCAGTATGAACAAAAAATATTTTATTGATTTTACCTGAAGTTCGACTGGCAGCAGCACCAACAACAAACAAAAGCAGTCCAATGCGGTACACCGTTAACCCAATTCTGGGCGCCCACACGCTCCCGAAAAGTTTGTTGTTGCCTCTTGATCTAAAAACGAAAAATTACCTATGTATGCGTGTATAGATCTCTCGGCAAGCAGCCAACAAACCTACAAATAGTGCAGATACACAGATCTGGGCATGCTAATAGTACTGGAATTTTTAGATATATTATTATTCAGGGTTTCACTTAAGAGTTTGTTGGTAGTTATTTATTTATATTTAATGGGAGTCACAAGTCCGCGAACTTGAATTGCTAGTGTCCATAAGACCTCATAGTTATTTATACTCCCTGTACTTTTATAGGCTACATTTTACAGCGCTATTGATATATTACCCCCCCTTTTCTGACAGATAAGAATACTGTTAGCTATACATTTTCCTTTTATAGCGTTGGGTATTGATATTGAAGTCTGCTTTAAAAAAAAACTGCAGTTTAAAAGGGACTTGTGTTTAAATTTTCTTATTACTAATGTTTATTATTTTGACCAATGATGTGGGAACTGATTGTTGCTGTTTGCCCAGAAATTTCACACTATGCTGCACACCCTTCAGTTGCCTCCTTGCGTCTCCCGTTAGTTGCATTGACTCTTAACGCTTTGACGTTGATAAATGAATCATAAAAGCAGCGCAGTCGACGTTAGCCGGCAAAAGCAGACAGGCGCCAACGTCGCCCTGCTCTTGCTCTCGGTTCTCCCCACATCTCTCTCAGGTTGGTCATATGTTTGGCTGCGTTGCCGCCCACACACTCTTGAAGTTTTGTTGTTGTCGCCAGCGTTTAATTTCCTCTTTCGTGTTGCTGTAATTCCAAATGCGTGAGATGCTTTGTTTTTGTTTCGTGCACTAATCGAAGCCACTCTTGTTATCGCATCGTATTTTTTACGACCCCCGATCGCAGGCGTGGGCCAGAACGGGAGTGGGAGAGAGTGCACCGTGTGTACCGTTAAAATTGGTTGGACATTGTACAGTGGGGTTCCACTATAATAATCTAGAATCAATTACAATTATATAAAACCGAAAACCCGATTATTTAAATAACCTCAATATCTTTGGAACGTTTAATAACAAAAGGTTTAAAATATTCAAAAATAAGTGATAAATCTTCTTTATTTTTATAAATTAATAAATTTATCTCGAATACGTTTTTTCAAAACCAGGCAAGAAACAAGAAATGGATTTGGAGTATAGGACATCTCTGTCGTTGGTATCCATAACTTTTCTTTCATTATTTATGTATCTTTCGGCGCAAACTGTATATGTATGTATATAATTAAAGCGAATTTCATGCAATTTTTCAAAATTTTTACAATTAAAAGATTCCCAAATGTAAAAGAGGCTTTCGAGCACTGTGCCCGAACTTCGTCTCAATTCTTCCCAGACATGCTCTCTACGATTACGATTCTCCGTTCTCTTATGGGCGATAGGCTTTAATGGTTGTTGTCGTCTGGGGCCTTTTGCCGGCTGCTCTAGTGGCAGTGACACTCGCTGCTGAGCGGGAGAGACGGCGGCGTACCGATGGAAGGCACTGAGCACTGAGCGAAGGCAGCGCCGACAGTCCGATTCAGTTCGCCGGACGGCCGATATTGAAAAATTTATAACTCTCGCCGTATTTCTGCTCTTCTGCAAGAGTCCCCGAGAGTGAGTGGGTGTCTAAACCATTTTAAAAAAGCAAAACAAAATGTTTTTCGCATGCCAAAATCTCGAGAGCACACAATTTTGACGTGATCTTCACGAAGATCGCGAAAAAAAAAATTATTAAAGTGGCAAAGTTGTATAATTTTGTGCCGAATTCTGTGAAATACACGACGTTTTCCATGCATATTCGGGAAATACTTATATTTAAACAATTGTTTCCTTGCCGCTTTTATGACAAATGTTAAGTTTGGCGGAACCTTATGACGCGATTGCAATAGGGCGACGAATAAAAAACGAAATATATACATACATAGTAAGATAAGCTGCGCTACATTTATTTTCGCGATAGATAAGGGAAGAATGAAAGTCAGGGAAATACTCAGAGGATTGAATCACTTGAGCAGTGTTTCCGTTTTTAATTCTATTAGGTAGATTTATAGGAGAAAATCTCATCTTTATTAATAAAATAAACTGGTGCAGATTATAAGAACATATCCTAAAAAATAATTTTTAATATTCAATGTAATCACTTTATGGGTGTTTTCAATTTTAAAGAAAAATCATTACAAAAATTTAGTTATTTCGAAAAATACTATTTTACTTAATGATTTCTTTAGAATTCGGAATGTGAGTGATAATGATTAAAAACAAAAGATTAATGACTTTAAAAATATTCCATTCCGCATTCAACAGATTTGTTTTCGGTATTAAAATGAGATTCATCTTATCGCCTTTATAATATAACTAACGATATATTCTCACCGACTCTCTCTCTCTTTTCCTCTCTGTATCTCAACAGCTGTTTTCTGGCCTTAGAACAGCTGTGAATTAAGAGGCGCTAGACGTAGAGGCGGCGGAGGAAGCAGGAGAATAAACAGAAAGACGAAGCGGCAGACGGAGACGAAGAGGCAGAAGAAATCGGCATGTCCAGCGAGGAAGACAAACCGCCGGCGCCACCCGTGCGCCTCACCAGCAACCGAGGTGGCAACGAGCGATCTGCGGGAGGTGGTGTCGGCGGAGGTGGCGGCAGCGGCGATGTTCCGCCCGATATGCGTCCGCTGCCCAAAGGTGAGTACGATTCGAACAGTTGTACGCATCATGTGGACACCGTTGGTCCGCTTAACCATGTGCTGCTTTCCCTTTTCCCCCAAAGAACCCGACGACGCCGATCGCAAGAAGAAGACACTTAAGAGCAAGATTAAGGGCTCCAAGCCCTCGCACACGGACTCCAAGCCGAACATCTCATATCCCACGAACTTCGAGCACACGGTCCATGTGGGCTTTGATGCCGTGACCGGCGAGTTTACGGTGAGTTTGCCATTATGTTTAGTTCCGGATACCTTATGCCCGTGTTTGCCTCGCCATTATGTTTATGGCTTGCCGTCTAAGAATAGCAAGTTGGACATCTTCTTCGGTTCTCAATGCTTTTATGTCCTCCATTTGATAAGCTTTAAAAAAAAATATATTTAAATATGAATTATCATTATATACAAACGTTTTTAAGTTTAGTTTAACGACAATCTTGGAGTTTTTGTGGAGTGGACTAAGACTTGGGGGGATAATTATTTAAATTTCTCTGTAAGAAAGCGAAGATCGATTGTTATATATAAATACAAAATATATTCTTTAGATCTCTAAAATCCACCTAAACTGCACCTCGGTTGAACCCAGGATTGTCGTATTATCTTTGCTTCCCTTTCGTCGCTTTACATAAATAAAGTACTCTTTAAACATATACATATCTGTACATACAATCTGTTGTCTCTCTATCTCTCTCTCGCGTTACATACATATGTGCTCTATACCGATTTTCAATTATCCATTATAATTTCAAGCTGCCAATGAAAGTAAGTAAACTCCACGACTAACGCCACGGAACTTGCCTTCATTATTTACTCAAAAAGTATTACATCTCCATTGTGTTCCTTTGTCTGTCCATTAGACGATTCGGTGTTTGTTTCAAGTTCGATCGGCATTACTCATAGTTTACGTTTCGTTCGTTACGATCGTGTTCCTTCCATGTGTTTGTTATCTCACTATATTCTTCCTACACTAGTCAACACAACATTACACCGAACACACCAAACACACTTACTTTGCAAGATGGCTGAGCCTAGACCTTGTAGATGAACTGCTTTTAGTCGCTGGCTTTTCATATATCCCCAAAAAAGCCCCATCGGAATCGTTGTCCGAACATTGATGTGTCCAAAAGTCCTCAAATGTACCCCCAAACCCTTTCGCCTCTTCGATGTGCTCTCATATACCTGTGCTCCAGGACCTTTTGCTTGCTTCCCGAGACTACTGTGAGTCTAATTGATCTATTCTCCTATTTACAGGGCATGCCAGAGGCGTGGGCGCGTCTGCTGATGAACTCGAACATCAGCAAGCAGGAGCAGAAGAAGAATCCCCAGGCCGTGCTCGATGTGCTCAAGTGGTTCGATAATACAACCAAACAGAGGCCAAGTTCCAAGTACATGACAAATGCCATTACGACGCATTCAGGTGGGTAACTCGGATATTTCTGATCTGGATACGTGTATTAAGAGTGGAGATTACTTTTGGCAGGTTCTTCGCTTAGCCGAGTCAGCAGCAGCAGTCCCAGCAGCACGCCCACGGACTCGGAGCTCCATGGCTCTAACAGCGGCGGAAACCTGATTGGCGTTCAACTGGGCAGCATGACCCTAGGACCCAATGCCAATAATGTTGCTGTCGCCGGACAAATCCTGGGAAACCACTACCAGCAGCAGCAACAACAGCAGCAGCATCTCCTCCAGCAGCAGCAACAGCAGCTGCACCAGCACCACAACCAGCATCACATTGGCATCAGTCAGTCGCACTCGTACAACTTTGGCGGCCATACGGCCTCCTCCTCCACATCGCAACATTCATCCGCCAATGAGGACGACATGCTAGGACCTCAGCATCCACATCATCCGCAGCAATTACAGCAACAGCAGCCGCCGCCTCCGCCGGTGGCCTCTAGGCCCGAGCGTACGAAATCCATCTATACGCGGCCCATCGAGGAGCTTCAACCGATGCCGCCAGCCATTAGCATGCCCATGCCAGCGGCTCCTGCGACCACGCCCACAACGCCGCTGCAGAATCATCGAGCGCCGGGTGGAATGGCAACGCCGACGGCGTCGCCGTTGATGCACAACAATGCGACGACGACGCTGGATAAGAACAAGAACAACGCAAGTGAGTGCCGCATTAGGATATGTGGATTCTATTAGTTTTATCAGCCCTATAATGAGCCCTGGCAGCAAGTTCAGAAAAAGACAGCTTTAAGGACTTGTATTTGAAGAAGAAGGAAGAAAATTTTAAGCAGATAGCTGACTGATACTACTATAGGACTGTTCCTTTTAATATGCAGCCTTTATTTAGAACAATGTGAAAATCTATAAGAATGTTCTATATGAAAGAAGTGATTTAAATAATCAAATAACGCCAATCTCCTGCCAGGGCTTAGTAGAGGGGCATAGCAACTTATCTCCGTCCGATACATTTTTCGAGCGGAGATATTTCGCTGTTTTGGCGGAGTTTTGCCGTTTCGAAAACGTCATTTCTCCGCGCGGTGTTGTGTCGTTCTCAAGCGAGATATATCCGCCAAACAACTGACGACATTTCTCCGCGCGAAGCTATGTTGCTTTAAAACGTCATAGCTAATTTTTAGTTCGGCGGAGATATGTCGTACGGTCTCATGTCGCTACCCCGTAGGGGGGGGGGCTTTGATGTGCCGTGAAAAACTTCTCTTTGTTGTTGGCTTTTTGCTGTAACTAATGAACTATTTGTGGTCGATAATGCTAATTAAATATTTAATGTATGTGTATTTTGGTATTTGTATCGCCTCTCTGTGTTCTGTTCTGTTTTGTTCTGCTTCTAATTGCTGCTAAAAACAAACCAAA
>JAEIIL010025476.1:0-56021 GCA_018905715.1 Drosophila lini | reverse complement strand
AAAAAAAAAAAAAAAAAAAACAACTGCAACGACGCCAGCTCCAACATCCCCAACAACCACAGCAACAGCAGAAACAGAAGGCATCGATGCAACATCAACAACAACAACAACAGCAACAGCAACGGCAGCAGTAACAACAACTGCTGCTGCTTCTCTTTTGTCTGCTACTAACCCTAGTTGTACTACCACTACCACTACATCTACTACCACTGCTCCTGCTCCTGCTCCAGCAGCGCCGCGTGGTAGCCTCGTCGAGGCAGCAACAGCCACCACTGCAACAGCAGAAACAGCTACAGCAGCCCCCCCAACAGCAACAACGACTAATCACCATTCCTCTGCTTCCTCCTTTTCATCATTTCCATCGTTTCACGACGACGATGCCACGCACCTGCCACACGGCCTGCCTTCGATCCATTGTCCAACGCCGACGCCGACGTCTTCCGCCCGTAACTCGACCGTTCCGCTTCCGATTGCGGTTCCCCTGCCGCCAATTATAACGCCCGCCACACCCACACCCGCTACCGCTGGATCATCAGATCTGTATACGCCAGACACGACGGCGGCAGCTGTTCCTCCGCCGGCGGCTGGCAATCAGATCGCCGTGCCACAGGCAGCATCGGCGGCCGCGGTGACGCCGAATACGCGAGCGGCCAATGCCAAGAAGAAGAAGATGTCCGACGAGGAGATCCTGGAGAAGCTGCGCACCATCGTCTCTGTGGGCGATCCGAACCGCAAGTACACCAAGATGGAGAAGATCGGTCAGGGAGCTTCGGGAACTGTTTACACCGCGATTGAATCTTCGACGGGCATGGAGGTGGCCATCAAGCAAATGAATCTATCGCAGCAGCCCAAAAAGGAGCTAATCATCAACGAGATCCTTGTGATGCGGGAGAACAAGCACCCGAATGTTGTCAACTACCTGGACAGCTATCTGGTGTCCGAAGAGCTATGGGTGGTCATGGAGTATCTACCCGGCGGCTCCCTCACGGACGTCGTTACGGAGACCTGCATGGATGAGGGTCAGATAGCGGCCGTATGCCGCGAGGTGCTGCAAGCCTTGGAGTTCCTCCACGCCAACCAGGTCATTCATCGTGACATCAAGAGTGACAACATCCTGCTGGGCCTCGATGGCTCCGTCAAGCTGACTGATTTCGGTTTCTGTGCGCAGATCTCGCCAGAGCAATCCAAACGCACAACGATGGTGGGCACACCGTACTGGATGGCGCCCGAGGTGGTCACCCGGAAGCAGTACGGACCGAAGGTGAGATTCTTTAAACTTTTACAAATATGTAAGAATCAACCACTGTCACCTTTATGTGCCTTTAGGTGGACCTGTGGTCGCTGGGCATTATGGCCATCGAGATGGTCGAGGGTGAGCCGCCGTATTTAAACGAGAATCCGCTTAAAGCCTTGTACCTCATTGCCACCAATGGCAAGCCCGAGATTAAAGAAAAAGACAAGCTGTCCGCAGCATTTCAGGACTTCCTCGACCAGTGTCTGGAGGTGGAGGTGGAGCGGCGAGCCAGTGCAATGGACTTGCTGAAGGTAGGTTTCTCAACCGAACTACTATCTAATATTTCAGATAAATAATGACGGAAATATTTTAACGTTAAAGTTGATATTTTGCTATATTTGTAAATTTGTAAAATTTATGATATGTTTCACATTTTTTTTGAGCTGAATATTTTTGTCGATATATCAATCCTCTTAATTAGAGCTCGGAAAAATTAATTCTTAATAAAATATGTTGCCATCGATTTTTTCCCAGCTCTACTCTGAATATACATTTCTATTACTTATTAATAATATATTCTTCGTATAAATTACAGCATCCGTTCCTGAAACTGGCCCGTCCATTGGCCAGTCTGACGCCCTTGATTATGGCCGCCAAGGAGGCCACCAAGGGCAACTGATTGACAACCAAGAAGAAGCCGCTTATTTAACCATTACTAATGAATTATTACTGCAGAAAACAACAAGAGCAACAGCAACAACAACCACAATAGCTACAATAACAGTTATGCATATTGAACAGATGATGAATTAATTAATGATTATGATTACTATTATTAATTATTTATATAAACGTATTATATACACACACACACACACACATATTATATTATATATATATTCTAACAGAAACAAAAGAGGAACTGCATACAGCAACCGAGAGACACGCGTAGTTCAATTTACACAATTCGGTTATCTGATTTTTATACAATCCCTGCAAGAAAAGAGAGAGATCACACCATCGAAAAACATGTTTCCAACATTTGTTATACCAAAACATAAAATTCAATTTGTATTTGTACTTGTATAGACCCAAAATTTGTATCAAGCATTTTGAATGCTCATCCAAATTGTAAGCTTAAAGAGAGATCGATCATTCAAAGGAGGGAACATAACAAAAACACGTACATCATAGTTGTCAAGATTTATACATATACATTACAATTGGTAACTTTTTGCATTTAAACAAAACGAAGGGAAATATACCAACATATTTTTACATTGTATAAAGCACGCTTAATTTCATTTATTTCCCCATTCAATTTCTGTAAGAAATCTTAAAGAATGTACGAATAATTTATGAGAGAACGGATGAACACACGGGAAACTTTGCTGTTACTAACCTAATATGACTTGGAGTATTATCGCTGATTTTAGTAAAAGTTTCATTTAGCTTATATAAACTGCTTTATGTAATAAAAGTACTATATTTTTTATATGATTTAAACATTTTTCGTTTCTTTTTTCGGCTGCTTTTTCGTTGCTTCTTCTATTTCTGCTGCTGCTGCTGCTTCTGAGTTCTAGAGGAATGATGAAGCCTGCTATTTGCACTCAACCACAAGTCCTTTACTCCAACAACACAACAACTTCCACAACGCCCGCCCCTTTTATCACAATTTTGTATGTCTGTGTATGTAGAATGTAAATCAAAAAAAACAAATAAACATTTATCTGTAATAGAATTTACTATTTAGACACATATATAGAAGACACACACTTGTATTTTTCAATTTACAACAACAATGCAATGGAACAACAACAAGAACAAAACTGTAGCAATAAATGAAAATATGATAAATGTAACTAGGGTGGGTTATGACAGATCCACCCTACACTGTTCAATGAATTGGTTGGTAGAAGCCACTAAATATAACTAGAAAATAAATAATAGAGTGTAAAATTCGAGCGTGAGCCATGAGAAAAGGGAAATATAAATATAAAACCAGTTACTTTGTGCCTAACCGAAACCGAAAAAGGAAATCAATAAGAGCAACAGCAAGTAAACATTATACTAATACTAACTAGAAGTTGTAGCGTAAAATAGTGAATCGAAATTTTAGCATATAGAGAGAGAGAGAAGAGGCAGGAGCAGTCAACATAAACACCAGCTAACATAGAAAGCGAGCGTGAATGGGTGCGTGTATATTGAGGCTGTCATATTTACAGCATTTCTTTTTTTTATTAATACAAAATTGGTCATCCTCAATATGTGCTTTTCTTTAAAGCCTATTTCGCTTTATTTAATATCCCATAATTCAAGTTTTTCATCCCCTTTCTCATAAGTTTGCGGTTTTGATTTTCCATTTAAATCATGATGAAAATTATAATTTAATATTTTTAAAATAAAGAAAGCAAAAAAGCCTACATAATGGTGGTATACCTGACCCTCATTCAAGGAGTAGATTAGTTGAGCTTTTCAGTTAACAGCGTTGTTTAAACTAGGGATTACAGATAATATCTATATATCAACACTGTTTCGATAAATTATGCAAAAATCGATACAATATTTTAACATTTTGAAAACTTTATATTCGGCTGGATATGTCAGACCAATAAAATCTAAAAAAAATAACCTTCCTCGGATATTTTTTGCTAATACCGATATTTAAAAATTCGATAAATCAAAGTGTACGATATTTTCGATATGATAAATAAGTTTATGCATATAAATCCCTGGTTTAAACACACAAAACTCAAACCAGATAAACTTTATACAAACGAGAGGAAAAGATTTGTTTACAACACTACAACTGAGGGCATTATTTTCGATATTAGTTCCTAAAATACAAAAACATTTGCATACAAATCTGAATCTTATTCGAGCAGATAAGCCAAATAATGTCTGGCATTGAAAACGAGATAATGGTACTTGTATTTATTTTGTAGTCAGTAGGAAGCTCGGCTAAAGTGCAGAAAGAATGTGTATTAAACAATAACGGTGGCGATGAAGCGAACCGATGATGAATGGAGAAATAAGTAAATCTAGAAATAGAATTATGAAAATGCAAAAACGAAAACAACAAACAAGATCAATATATATATATATATATCTAGATATATATATGTATATGAAAAACGCAACTCTAACATAACGTATAATGATTAATAAATATTTATGAATGAAAACAAGACTTTTAAATTGTTTTACTGTGTGTGGTTTATTCATTTAAAATATTAGAAGCTACAGAACTTCGGCTTATAAAGTATTAATTTAATTGTTACGATTAAATTGAATAGTGTTATTAGCAGCCAGCAGCTACTTGTTGCGGCGTGTTGACTCAGAAGCTGTGGGTGGCGGCGGGGGGCCGCGCTTGTTTAGCTCCTCTAGAAAGCCTAGCACAATGGTGCTTCTCTCCTCCTCCATATGATCCAGAACCAAGTACCTATGGTATATGTACATTTTTAACTGATTTTAACATTTATTATAGAATTTTATCTCACCGCTTGTCGTTCTTGAGGATGTCCTGAATCTCCTTGAGATGATTGGGGTTTTCCTTGATGAGATCGCTGCTCTTGTGGTTTATGAATTTGCACTCCTGCAAAAGCTCTCGAAGCGATGTCTTGGCAGTCATCGTCTTATCCTTGATGTAATCGCGGAATTCACGTTCGCCCTTGTCCGAATTGTACTTGAGATATCGGGGATCCTCCTTAATTAGCTTCTTGATCTCCTTCCAGGTGCTGGTCAGCTGAAGCGTGCTAATCTCATCCAGCATTTCCCGGAACCGTTCGCGCTTTTTCTTCATCAGATTGTCAATATGCTCGTTGAATTTCCTACAGGGGATAATTTTTATGAATATTAAATATATTAAATATTATTTTAAATAATTATATATAATATATATTTGTTAATTTATATCCTTACCGCTCGCGATCATCCCTATCGAGTGTTTCGATCAGCTCCCAGCGATGATCCTTGCGGAGCTGCCGCTTCACCTCCTTCCAGGTAAAGTCCGGCGTCCGTACCAGATCCGTCAGCAGGGCCGTGAAGTGACCAATGCACTCTTCACGCATATGGTGCTCGCGCTCCTTGTCCCGATCCCTCAGATGACCGGCCAAAGTGCGCTGCACCTCCTTTTCCCGCTCCCTAATACTCTGCTCGGCCCTCAGCTTCTTCTCCCGCTCCTTTTGCTTCTGCTCAGCCTCGTCCTCCCGCTGGCGGGCTAACTCGCTGTCTTCGCTGCCTTCTCGCTCTTCACGATCGGAGTCCTCGCGGTGCTCACCCTCCTCCTACAGGTAAAATAACAATTTAAACATAGATTTTAATAAGTATTTAATCGTGTCTTACCAGAGAATCCCGTTTCTTGCTCTTCTCCGGCTTGGCCTTGTCCTCTTTGTCCTTTTCCTTGGACGATTTACGCTCACGGTCCTTGTCCCTTGAACGACTGCGTCCGCGGTCCTTCCGACCTTTGTCCTTCTCCCTTTCCTTGTCTTTATCCTTGTCCTTGTCCTTATCCTTGTCCTTGTCCTTGTCCTTATCCTTGTCCCTATCCCTTCGATCGGACTTGCGTTCGCGGTGCCTTTCTCGCTCCCTTTGCTCCCGCATCTCCCGCTCCTTTCGCTTCTCCTCCTTCATGATGTGCAGATAGTCCTCGAAGTACTCCTCCCGGTACATGGAGTCCACAGCTCGGTATCGAGAGTCCGACTCAAACTTCTTCTTGATGTCATACCATCGGGTGTGGCGCTCAATGTCGTGTCGCTCGCGCAGCATGTCCAGAAAGTCCTTGCGGATCTATATTGTGTGATTTTGTGTGTGAAAGGAATACATTGACATGACAGCCATGCGGAAGAGAAGAGAAATGTCAAAAAGACATCGAATTAGAAATCTGGCATTGATGCGTCCTTCGCTTAACACTCTACAACTTAAATGTCAAACTTAGAGCTTACAGCTAAGGCGTTTTAAGACTACTGAGAACATAGTTACACGAGATGTTTGGTTTCCTGAAAGAGAGCGATTAGCGGTCAGATACGTAACTGAAACAAAACATTAAATTAGCTCAGGTCCTGCTAGTTGAGAGAGGAGTGAATGTGCAGGGGCAAAACAGACGGAAATCGGAATCACAGAGTTAAGCTTAAAGGCAAAATAAATTAAATATCACAACTGTGACAGAAAGAAAATGTGCTTTTTCGAAATAACTAAATAAATACTACGGGTGCTAGGAATAAGCGCTACTTCGGAGGACATAGTGGCGTGTTTTATCTCTAAAAAACGGACCAATACGTAACACCTCTGCAACGTTTTTCTCTCTCACTCGATTAGCAGGAAACCTTGGGGTTTTTTTTTTATAAACTTCAGGCCAGGCCGAAGCGTACAAGACAATATTCAGTAGAGCTACAGTAAACATATGGTACATATATTCAGTAAATTCGAGCCTTTCAGCGACTTTGGGCCGCTGCCTGCTGGACCTGCGAGAGCAAAGATTGTGAGTTTAGTTGCGACAATCATTAAGCTCACAACTCTTTGGTCTATGCAGGCCCGGATATGGGCCGGGTTCGGTTCCTTGGGCTTGCCTCTGTCAGGTGACAGGTGAAACTGCCGAGTGTTCTTTTTATTATTTGTAAACAAAACGAAAATAGTGGGTTAATTAAAATTAAGTATTATTCATACTGTTTGCTCAGCGCCGCAGACACCTGCACACGAATTGCTGTCGCTCTGGATCACTGGACCGATCACTCTTCTTCTGTCTGTCCGTCTCCGGCTCCGACTCCCCTCCGTGGCATCCATCCGAGAGCCCAAACGCGACCATCAAACATCATCAATCATGATCTTCCAAATGCCAATTATGCACACATCGTCCACATCATCATCTTTCTCTTCATCACATCGCACATCACATCCGAGACTTGGGCGACGTGGGGCGTGGGGCGGGAAGTGGAAATCACACCAACAATTATCAGGTAAAAACCTCTTCACAGTTTTGTTTATAGTTTTTAATGATTTTAGATTGATACTGTTTTACTTTTTTTTTCCAAATTTGTTTCTTATTGCAGAAAAACAAATTTTTAATGTTTGTTGCTTTTGTATGTAACTCAAGTAACTCACCACACAGATTGCAAGCGTGTGCGTGGTCAAGTCAAGATCAGTGGACGACGACGGATGACGATGACAGACGACGGGCGGCAGGCAACGGGCTGAGGGTTGCTGAGGACGATGAGGTACTTGTACAGGTCGTGGTGGTCGATGCTGTTGCTCTTGTGTATTTTGGTGTGTTGGGTGGTGCATTTGTGCTGTAACCTGTTAGCTAGTGGCTAAAGTATCGGGGTGGCAAACCACCGGGAACCCAACACGTTCGTTCAGGGGGATTCAGATTCAGTATCGGTATCATTTTCAGTTTGGTTTGATTCAGTTTCGATTCACACGTTGTTTATGGTTTAAAAGTTAACAGAAAATCAATCACATTATGTAAATACGTTTGGCATACGGTTAAGTTATTAAATATAGTTTATAAAGATATATGCATATAAATGTTTAAACATCGAGATACGTAAGGAGGATGGGATTGGGGCGTAAGCATGCCCTGGGCCTACCTGCTCTTTCTTCAGTAACTTGTCCTCCTTTTCGCGACGTCGCACCTCCACGATGTACTCGTTGAAGAGGCTTTCCCGCTCGCGTACCTTCTCGATAGCGCGATATCGCTCATCCTTGGCGTTCTTCTGGCTAAACTCGGAGAACGAAGATCTGCAATGATTATTATAATTATTAATATAAAAATACTTTACATAAATAGAGAATTTATCGAATTTATCATTTTTCCTATGGCGACCGACTTAAGACTTGGTAAAAGTCCATAAAAGAATACTTACTTTCCATGGAGCCTGGCTTCCTCCATGAGGCTTCGGAAGTCTTCCCGCTTTTGCCGCATCTTGTTCCTCTTCTCCTTGCGCTCCTCCTCGGCTCGATCCTTGACATACTTTTCAAATACCTGTTTGCGTTCCTTCGATGTAAGCAGTAGATACCGTGGATCGAACACGATCTTGTGTAGCTCCTTCTCCCAAGTGCTGAATGCCGAAACGTCCTTCTCCCTCAGCATCTCCTTGAACTGCGTGACACGCATCTCCAGCGGCACCAAGGCCCGCTCCTTTGCCGCCCGCTGTTCAGCCTCCAGAGCGGCATCCTCGGCTCGCTTTGACTTTGAAACTGATAAAAGGAAATTTCTAATTTAAAAATTCATGATTTTTAGACTAAAGAACTTACTCATTCGCACTCGCTTGGTGGGCACCTCCTCCACACTGGACTCGGACTCTGTGCGTATCTTGATCACTTCGTCGTCGTCGTCATCATCATCCGGCTCCACCCGCTGCACTTGTTGCTGCTGCTGCTGTTGGGCTTGTGCCTGAGCCTGCGTCTGGTCCTGTGCCACCTCCTCGGTGGATTTTTGTTCTGCCTCGGCTGTCTTCTCCTGCGGCGTCTTTAGCTGCTCGGGTCTCTCGTTAACGGCCTTGTCGACATCCTCGCGATTCATTAGATCTTCGGGACGATCCCAAACCGATGTTCTGGTTGAGGGATTGTAGAAGAAAACGCGGGCATCTCCAGTCCAAACAACACACCAAGGAGTGCCAGCGATTGGGGTACTTGTCACCGGTCGACTCTTGTCCGTCTGCTTGGCCGTGGCCGCCGCCTTCTTCTGCTCCTCCTCCTTCTTCCGCTTCTCCTCAGCCGCCTTCTTGGCCTCCTTTTCCAGAGCTGCAGCCTGCGCCGCCTTGGTGTTCTCTGAGTTGGCCTTCATTGCAGCGGCAGCGGCCGCAAAAGCAGCATGCGGATCAAATCCCGGGGGAGCTGTGCCCGGCGGCAGGTGCATCATTGGATTGGGCAGCAGGTGGGGCGGCAGTCCAGTCGGAGCAGTTGCCACTGCAGGCGCCACTCCCGAATGGGCGGCCATTCGAGCGGCCTCCATGTCCCTTAAGGCTTGCGGCTTATCCCAGACGCTCTCGCCTCGTCCAGCATGGAAATAGTATGGCCTGCCATCCGGGGCTCGGTGTTCCGACCACTCGGCAGCCCGAGCTATGACCGCAGGATCGATGACACCCGGCTTGATGATCAGCGTCTTGGCAGGCTTGTCCTGTCCACCAGGAGGCCCGTGCATGTGCTGCTGTTGCTGCCAGGGCGGCATGCCCACACCCCAGGGTGCACCGGCGGGAGCAGCTCCTCCTGGAAATCCGTAAGCCGGCGGTGGCATGCAAAACGGCGGCTGACCAAATCCAGGAGGCGGCTGCATACCCGGCGGCTGGAACATGGGCGGCGGCTGTTGACGCACATTGGGCGGCGGTTGGGAGAGCAGAGGCGCCGCGGCATTTGGCGGGGGCTGGCTCATCAAATGCGGCGGCGGCTGTGAGGTGAGATGAGACACCGCCGGCACCTCTCCGGGGGGCTCCGTGCCTTTTGGCTCTGCCTTAGCGGCCTGTGCTGGTCGCTTTGCCATCTCCTCCACCTCGGCCTGAGTCATGATCTTCACATTGGGGCCCTCGGGACGCGTCCATGTGGTTTCCCTTGTCACTGCATGGTAGTAGTAGGAGCGATCATCCCCAGCTTTGGTCTCCACCCAGATTTCTGGAGGTCCTCCGACCACACCATTCGCTCCAGGCGGCGGCTGTTGCTGGCTTGGTTGCTGCTGCTGCTGGAGAGCCTGCTGTTGCTGCTGGAGCGCCTGCTGCTGAGCCGTGTGCTCCCCAATGGGGCGCCCACTGAAAGCATTGAAGGGTTTGCTCCTGAAAATGGGTCAAGGTAAATCAATGTTTTTCGTTCTAGCACTATATATTCCTTGACTACGCACCATTGGGCCTCGTTAGGTTTTTCCTGGGCTATAGCAACGCCATTATTAGGGTTGGCCGCCTCCTGGCCACCATCGCCAGTGCCACTTCCACTTCCATTTCCATTGAGACTCACGCCTGGCGGAGGCGATTGATTCGCCTCCAGCTTGTTATTCGGCGACTTGGCGAGTTCGCTTTCCATGCTCTCATCTATGTTTGCTTCCATTCTACCCAGTTTTCACTTAACGCTTTGCATTTAGAAAATTTTCATTAATTTTCTGCAATTTTCTGCCGCTAGAGATGTAAATAAAACCAAGATTGCTCTCGATAAATATTGGGTTATCGAATGGCAGCGAGTGGCAACCTAGAAAGCGCTGCCAGACTGCCAAAGAAGTGGTCTGGTCACACCGCGGTTTGGTAAACACGTGCAGGACGGCTTGTTGCAATGGGCAAAATCCGAAAAGTAAAAACACGGACGCCCTCCGGCGTGGATACCTCAGTGGACCTGGAAAACGCACTTGACAATGCGACAGAGGAGGAGGCAACGGGATGTGGTCCCATCGAGGCGATCTGTGTGCATTTGCAGCGGCCGGATGTGGAGGACAAGCTGAACGGACTGCATTCCTTCGCGGTTTTGGCGCTGCGCAAAGAGAAGGTGCGGGAGATTTGCGAGAGCGAGTTGGTCCGGATTGCGGCCCCCCTGCTGTGCGATAGGGAGCCAGCCATCCGAGATGCGGCAGCCGGGGCCTTCCGGAATCTTTCCGTGTTCGGCTCGGAGGTGTGCGACTTTCTCGTGGACAACGATATATTAACGGCACTACTGTCCCTGTTGCTGGACTACGATCTGACCAAAAATGGTTTCGACAGCGAAATCCTTTCGGACATTTTCCTGCAGGCAACGCATTTGCTGCGTAATCTGTGCGAGAGTTCACCGACAGCCACTGAAGCCTTCAACCAGGCAAACCTCCTGCCTAGGCTGCTCTTGTGCCTGGATTACAGAAAATTTGGCCTAGATATTGCCCTCTCAGTGGCCCAGTTGGTCCTTGTTGTGTCCGAGAATAACTCCAGCTCCTGGAACCTTCTGGCCAACGCTAATATACTGCCGGAACTCCTTAATGTTCCGGCTGAGAGCCACGGACAGCTCTATCTCAACGCCCTGGCCGCTGGCATTCTGTGCAATGTACCCGCCTGTGCGGCAGCCCACACCCGGGAGATCCTGACAAGTCTAAACCAGCTGCTAACCATCGATACACAGGCCCAGCTTTTGGGATGCAAATCCGAGATTCTAACGGCGAAGTCTAAGAACGAGGCCCCCGTGCTGGAGATATCCATGGAAACTGAGGAGCTCAGTGAAGCCCAGAGCGTCAATCCGTCCAAAACGAATGAGAGTGAAGGGGAGGAGGCGCTGAAGAACCTGGAGCACTTGCTGGACGCCCAGCGTCTGGTGGCGGAAATCATCACAAACCTGGGGTCAAGCGACGACCAAAGCGAATGGGGCTCGGACAGCAATCAATCGGAGACAGAGAGTGTGGCCGACTACGAGATGGAGGAGGATGCAGCGGACAGTGGAGGTGGGGGCTTGCCGGCCAACTTCTTGGAGACCATTAAACAGAACCAAATGGTGCAAAAGCTGTGGGAAAAAGCTCAGCCTTTGGATCCTGCTGTGGAGAAGCTTCTCGATCAGCAAGAGAGCATTCGGGAAAAGCTGGCGAAGATGCGGGTGTCCTACCTCATTTGTCTGCAGAATCTCTGCAATGTGCTGACTGCCGAGAATTTGGGCGGCTATAGCGACATCTACAACATGTGGATGAATCTGGGCCAGCAGGCCTTTAAAGGAACCGAGGACGCGGCCGTCATGGAGGCCATAACCTCGCTGATGCGCTCCTCACTAAGTTTGCTAAAGTCACGTAGGGATCTCTTTGGCCAGATGACCGAGAACGATCTGAACATGATCATCGAGGGCGCCAGCAAATGCACCGTGATGGACATTCGAGTAAACTGGAACCGAATGCTTGGTACCTTGGGTTCCCTGCTCTCGGAGTCGCTCGTCAAGGCCATTGTGCTCTTCCTGCTGAACTCGTGTGCACGCGAGGACGATTTGTGGGCCTTGTCCGAAGGCCTGGACGCTCTAATGGACATATTTGCCGTGGACGATTGGCCGCAGATTATCGCTGAGCTGGAAATGTGCGAGCGTGTTCAGGCCTTGGAAGAGCTTTTCAAATCGAAGTTGCGCCAACAGAAACGAGAGCTCAAAGAGCGTAAAGCTACTATTTATACAGTAAAAACAAATTTTGCACGCTTTGTTTCGTACCTAAACAAGAACTGTAAACAATAAAATTAAATTTCCAAAAATAAGTAAAATTAAGTTTTTAGATTGAGTTTACTTTAAAATCCCTTCAAAAGGGATCTCAAATCTGGGTGACCGACCTTAAATTTAATGATAATGATTAAACCGATTTTGTTAAGGGCATATATTATTCGATTTGTTAGCAATATTACGATTTCACGGTTTAAGATCTTGACTATTTATTTTTAGAAAGAAATCGTTTATTACGTCATGATTTCTGGTTGGGAAAGGTTGTCACTAGGCGGTCTCCTTTTTCTGGGACTAGCCATACATTTGACCGTAGCCCTGGAAGACACAACGGCAGCAGGTGCAGCTGCAGGGGGAACACCCACACCAAAAGAAGCACAGAACGCCGGTAAGGCGGAATCACCACAGAGTGCTAAAGCTGGTGAAAATGTAAACTATTGCGATCCCTCGTTATGTTTTAAAGGCCAACGCCATGTCGCCTGTAACACTACAAACGTAAGTAAACAAGCTTAAATTTTCTTGACTGTTGATGCTGATCAAGAATTTATTTACTGCAGTAGTAGTCATTAAAAATTATATTTACATATATGCTTTAAGGATTTCCACAAAAGATGTTCGATGAACGCTGAGCTTGTAACAATAACTGACAAGCTACGGACTTTCTTAACTCATCGCCTTAACGAGCTGCGAAATAATGCTGCGCAGGGTGGATACAATGGAGTGAATCCGGCTGCCCGCATGTCCACCCTAACTTGGGACTCGGAGCTATCGCACCTGGCCGAGTACAATGTGCAGAAGTGTATCCTTAACTCCGACGTATGTCTGAACACCAAAAAGTATAAACACGTTGGCCAGATCGTTGGTTATCGCGGCTTTAAAAGAAACATTCCGATTTTGGAGGACATCCTAACTGATATCGGAAGGACTTGGGTGCGGACCCGCTTTTCAAGCTCAATGACAGACACAAATGATGATCAGATATCCAAGTAAGATTGTTTCTTAAAAACTTGATTCCATTCAATAAAACTAAACTACAAACATTTTCACCAGGATGCCCAAGGTCGATTTCCTGCAGATGGTTGTCGAAAACGCCAAGCATGTGGGCTGCGCTGTCCTTCAGCAGTCCAGCAACGGATGGTGGCAGACCTTCTTCACCTGCAACTTCGATGTTGCCCTTACTAAGGGTGCTCCCATCTTCGAGTCCAGCAAAACGGCGGCCTCGTCCTGTCAGACTGGTAAACATAAAGTATATAAAAATCTGTGCTCCGGAGATGAGACCTACAGCAGAACAAGATCAAGACTTAAATTCGATTACTTGAGCAGCCAACGAAACTATAAATCGGAACAGATTATTCAGCATAACAAACAGGCGATCTTAAATGCTAAAGCTACATCCATGCAACAAATTCAGAAGGGAACTCGCATTCAAAAGCTACAGAAAAAATTCGCTAAATTCCTAAGGGACATGAAAATTGCTGAGAAAAAACATGAAAGGCGAACTATCGTTATAATAACCAGCAACCATGAGGTTAAAGACACTGGTATGTCAGAACTCGTGGAAGTCAAGGATAACAATGAAAATAAGCCTGGAAACGTCGTTAATGAATTTTTCAACCATTTGAGTAATAGTTCCCGCAGACAGAAGAAACCCGAATAGATTGTTGTCAATACTTGATTAACTCTAGGATGTTTGCGATCAATCAAGTTATGGAGTAACGGAAAAGTGCAGCCTTAATGTCAATATTTTAATTACCATACCCAAAGGAGCATTGAAATGTATAAAACTTAAAGTTTTTAAAGTTTTATTTCCCTACTTAGAAAACAGTTAAATTATGATATTCCTTAAATTGGTAAAATATCAATATTAACGGGTTTCCTTGGTGGAAATAAATATTCATGTTGTACCTTAAATAGTCCAAGTACTACGTCTTATTAAGCTGCATTGATTTCCAGATGGGGTTTATGCGTTGACACCCCTCGCGGAGGTGGCTCAGCAAGGCTGCGATGCTTCCCTCGACAGGGGTGCTGGGCCGAAGCATGCCTGCCCTCCGGCAGCCGGCGATATGTCGCCCATATCGCCATTTCGTCTTAAATACTTTGTTGCAGTGCTCACAGATCAGACTTTCTCCCTCCTCCTCCTCCCCGTCCTCGTCTTCGCCACCGGAACCGGCTTTATCCGGCCTTGTCGCTGGCCTTTTGGGACTCGCCCACTTGGGCTCCGGCTTGATGAGCAGTTGGGTTTTGTTCTTCCGCTGCAGCTCCTCTTGGTGGTTGTAGCGAATGTGGTTGAAAATCTTTGACGTGCTGGTCTTGGTGCGATAGCAAAGTGTGCACTTAAGATAGGAGCGGAAGGGCAAATGCTTGAAGCAGTGCTTCTGCAGCTGCGACCGCCTGGTGGTCGGCTGGACTTCGCGGCACTGCAAGCACATGGCCTTCCGACCCGGCTCCAGGATCTTGAAGCTGTTCTCGATGATGTGCTCGAAGTCGTGCTTCTTGAACACGTGCGCCCGCCATTCGTCCATCGAGGCGATCTCCTTGCCGCACTTGGGGCACAAATACGAGATGAGCTTGGTCAGGCCATTGGTGGATATCTCCGTATCGGAGTCCCGCGTGGGCGTCGTTGACAGCCGACGGCGCTTGGCAGACTTTAGCTGTGGGTCCGATGTGTTCATTTCCTTTCTCAGCTGGGCCACCTCCTCCTTGCCAAGGGCATCGATCTCGATTATCACTACCTCTTGATTCTCCCCCTGCGTCTGGGCCACCGGTGCCGCTGCCTCATCCTTTCTTTCATTTTTTTTATCTTCGGTGGGAGATTCTTTATCTTCGAAAAACTCTTGACACAATGCATCCAAATCCGCCTCGTACTTGGGCACCTTCTCCTCCTCCTTGCGCAGAATGTCCTCGTAGGCATTCAAGCACCTGTCCAGGTTCTGTTCGCTGGCATTGGTGTTGTTCGTCGTCTTGGTCGCAGCTGGTGGTGATTGAGAGCTGGGCTTTTCCATTTCCGCTACCAGATCGATGTCCATGAGTGCCTTTTGCAGCAGGTCTTTGCGTTTTTTGGTTTGGATATTTGATTTTGCACCTCCACGTACCGGCCTCTTGGTCACTACTTGCTTCTCCGCATTCCCAGGATTAACAGAATTCGCGGCAGGGGCTGTGGAAGGTTTCTGCTCCTGCTGCTGTTGCCGTTTCATTTGGCGCAGTTTGTTCTCGTACTTCTCGATCTCTCGCATGTGGGTGTCCATGAGGTGAACATTCAATGCCCTGCGCCTCGTGTACGCCATGCGGCAATGCACGCAGCGGTAGGTCTCACTGTGCTCCAGATGCATGAAGTAGTGGTACTGCAGCAGGGCGATTGTGTTGTGGGCGTTTTCCACCCATTTAAAGCACAGCTGACACTCATGGAAGCGCTCGTCGATTTGGATAAAGTTAAAGTCCGAGTAGGTCTTGTTCAGGTAGTCATGTTTCTGTATGTGAAGCAAATAACCCATTAATAAAAGGAGGCATGGGGGTTTTCGGGAGTCTCCAACTTGCCGTATTGAGATGCTGACGCCACTCGGCCTGAGTGCGAAAGGCTTTGCCGCATTCTGGACATATATAGACCATGTGCGCCTCCAGGCGCGCATTTAGTCGGCTCTGCTCATCCGTTAGAGACACGTTCTTTGACATTTTCGCGAAAAATTTGACCACTATCCATAAACAATGTAATATAAACAATTTAAAGATTTGCGTGTTATCGATGTGAGATGGGCGATCAGCGATAAATATAGTTAGATCAGTGTGGCCGAATTAGCTTCCGCTTTCCTAAATTTCAAACAAATACAAGTTTAATTAATAATTATGAAAAATAAGGTTAAATATTGGATAAACATGACTTTATTTAAATTAATTTTATATATTTAATGCCACAAAACAATTTTTTTAGTTGCATTCGATAACAACCTGCAGTCGTATATCGGAAACCCTCTCATCTCTAGCACGCTAGACTTACCTGTGCCCGCGACTCGGGTTAAAAGTTGGGAAATATCTTAAAATACCGTTTAAGAAACCACTTTAATTTAGTTTTACTCTAAATTGTTAAGGAAATCTTGCCATGTCGTCCGCAGCGAAGTCGGCGGTAGGTTGCAACTCTCTCTGTTTAAGCGCCAACGCTTCATTTAAGCACTTAACTTGGTTTTTATTCGCAGACGAACGCTGCCAGCGGGAGCTCCACGTCTGCAGCTGCTGCCGCCGCAGCCGCTGCCTCGGCGTCGGCCGCGGCGACGTCCTCCAACGTGCAGGAGTTCAAGATCCGGGTGCCCAAGATGCGCAAGAAGCACCACGTGATGCGGTTCAATGCCACCCTCAACGTGGATTTCGCACAGTGGCGTAATGTGAAACTGGAGAGGGAGAACAACATGAAGGAGTTCCGCGGCATGGATGAGGATCAGCCCAAGTTCGGCGCCGGATCTGAGTATAATCGGGATCAGCGCGAGGAGGCGCGTCGCAAGAAGTTCGGCATTATTGCACGGAAATACCGTCCGGAGGCGCAGCCCTGGATCCTGAAAGTCGGTGGCAAGACCGGCAAGAAGTTCAAGGGCATCCGGGAGGGCGGCGTTGGCGAGAATGCCGCCTTCTATGTATTCACCCATGCTCCGGACGGAGCCATCGAGGCATATCCCCTGAACGAGTGGTACAACTTCCAGCCTATCCAGCGCTACAAGTCCCTGTCGGCGGAGGAGGCTGAACAGGAGTTTGGGCGACGTAAGAAGGTGATGAACTACTTCTCCCTCATGTTGCGAAAGCGCCTGCGCGGCGACGAGGAAGAGGAACAGGATCCAGAGGAGGCCAAGCTACTGAAGGCGGCCACCAAAAAGTCCAAAGAGCTAAAGATCACCGACATGGACGAATGGATCGATTCCGAGGACGAGTCCGACTCTGATGAAGAGGAGGATAAGAAAAAGAAGGAGCAGGAGGACAGCGATGATGACAAGGCCAAGGGCAAGGGCAAAAAGGGAGCGGATAAAAAGAAGAAGAAGCGAGACGTAGATGATGAGGCCTTCGAGGAGTCTGATGACGGAGACGAGGAGGGCAGGGAAATGGATTACGACACCAGCTCCAGCGAAGAGTATGTCCAAATAATATTTAATTTTTATGTAGAATAACTATTTATGTTCCCTCTTCTTTAGCGAACCGGATCCGGAGGCAAAGCTGGACAAGGATATGAAGGGCGTTGCCGAGGAGGATGCTCTTCGGAAGCTACTCAACTCCGACGAGGAGGAGGAAGATGAGAAGAAGTCCGATGAATCGGACAAGGAAGACGGCGATGGTGAGAAGAAAAAGAAGGAGAAGGGCAAGGACGATGCCGCCAAGGACAAAAATAAGAAGAAGAAAGCAGCCAAGGACGACAAGAAGGGCAAGTCGAATGGTAGCGGCGACTCTTCAGACACAGACTTCAGCTCCGACAGCACAGACTCTGAGGACGATCTCAGCAACGGTCCGCCCAAAAAGAAGCCCGCCTCCAAGGACAAAGACAAGGAGAAGGAGAAGGAAAAGGAGAGCGCAGCTGCCAGCAGCAAGGCGTCCACCAGCAGCAGCAGCAATGCCAACAAATCGAGATCGGCCACGCCAACCCTCTCAACGGACGCCAGCAAACGCAAGATGAACAGCCTGCCCAGCGATCTCACGGGCTCGGACACCAGCAATAGTCCCACCAGCACACCGGCTAAGAAGCCAAAGAACGAGATCAGCAACTCGCTGCCCACATCCTTTTCCGGTGCTAAAGTAGAGTGAGTACAGCGCTCTCAGTGATTTCCTTTAAGCTTCTTTTAACTTGTGTACTCACTACTTGCAGGGACTACGGCATCACCGAGGAGGCAGTGCGTCGCTATCTCAAGCGCAAACCTCTGACCGCTACCGAGCTGCTCACCAAGTTCAAGAACAAGAAGACTGGCGTCTCGAGCGACCGTTTGGTTGAGACCATGACGAAAATCCTGAAGAAGATCAATCCCGTCAAGCACACCATACAGGGGAAGATGTACCTCTGGATAAAGTAGTCGCCGCATGTGATTTAAATAACTTTATAATCCAAAATGCACCATTGTTCTGCAAAAGTAAAAATATTCAAGAATTAAAACCAAGTTTAGTGTCTTGCTTTTGTCACTATTAAGGTTCCAGTTAAAGAATTAATCTACTTTATTTTATTACTGTGTGGCCAGGAAAGTTAGTATGGTTCTTAACCAATAATATAGTTAAAGTTACTTTTTCTTCAGCTTTTTAGAATTCATAGGGAGCGGACAATCATTTTTTAAAAGCAGCTGTTCTTCTAGAGATGGTAATCGATATCCCGATTTTTCACCAAAATGCTGAATGGCAAAAGCAAAAACATCGATGATGCGAAATTAAAATGCGATACATCGATCATTTTCAACAACATCGGTTGTGCCAGCTCTAACGTTCGGGTGGAATGTAAATTGTAATATCCCAATAATTAGCAAGTGAGCCAAAAAGTGTTCGTTTTCCCCTTATCGCGACGACTGTCATGCCCAGGGGGTAACACAGCGAAGATTTCGTTGATTGCCGGACACGGAACCAGGGCATCCCAGCCTGCCGGAGCAGGTCAAAACAAAGTAAAACGCAATTCCACTGCGATGGCGACGAGTGGGGAGGCGAGCGAGTGTTGAAAAAAATCGGATTGGATATAGGAAATCGGCCAGAAAGGGAACAAAAGTACCAGCCAAGATCTTTGCGCGAACCATCAGCAAGTAAGTTTGCAGTGAGTGTACGTGAAAATGGTTGGGAAAACACAGGAAATCGCTCTCAGCTGCTTTGTTGTTGTGTTAATTAAACGCATACACAGAAGCAGTCACAGGCACCCACACACACAGGCACATGTCCCAGCAGATACGCCTGAAAAAAGCATAACAAAAGCGAATTTACGAAATTGAAGTACATTAACTTCTAGCTGCTGCTCTCAATTGGGCGGCGCTTTATTCGTTTATCCTTTGGCGCGTTTCACCTGTTACCCGCGGGGCGTTTTTCTACAAATTTATACGTTTATACCAATGTACATATATTCTTACAAAAAGAAAACCTTGAATAAACCCCCCTTCGTGGTGCCTTGTAAAGTTCAAGGTGTGCATGTGCGTGTGTGTGGGCGGGAGCTGCGTGTGTGCGGTGGTGTGTAATGTGTAATTTGATACATATATCGGCGCCCTCTAAACAAAGCGAATTAACGAAAAATTTGTGCGGATATATTGTAGGGACTTAACAGGATTTTAATTTAATTTTAAAAAATTAATAAATAAACGAATCTCGTTAAATACAAAGTGAATGTTGGCCTTAACCGGATATTGAAAAAGTGACCCTGAGAGGACTAAGTGTAAAACACCTTGATATTTGTTTTTTAATCAGAGTAATTTAAGAGATATTTTTAGGTTTCTCAAGGTATGTAATATTTCCATACAATGTAGGCAGTAAGTTGTTATGATAATAGTAGTAAAAAGTTAATAATTCTTCAATTCGTAAAGATTTTTAATATTAATAACGAGCTGCAAAAGATATTCTTAATTTTATTAACAAAAAACTAGGCCAAACAGATTAGTTCTAGGCCCAAAGCAACCCTCTTATCTTTTATTCACAAAAAAAAAATCGTAAATGATTACTTATTGTTCACAGATTAGGCAAAAAAAAAATCCTACAGCAATTTCAGTTATTAATGAAATAAAAAAATAGTTTATTGTAGCTGTAGCAGTTGATTTTAAATTTAATTAATTTTAATACTAGACATTACATTACAAATTAATCTTAAATGTGTAAAAAGATCTGCATAATCTTTTACATTTAGTGCCTTTTAAAATTATAAGGATCCCAGGCTCTGTGGTTCTGTTTTTCGCAGGTATAATTCCTGTACCAATTGATGGATTGAAATTCTATCAGACGCACGCGCCTTTACAGATTGAATTTCGCATCGGAATATTTAGCCCTGTGTGTCGTCGGCCTCCTCCCCATTTTATTGTTTACCCATCCAATAAAAACAAAGTCACGTTCTCATTAAAGTCTCTGCTGCTCCGCTTGTCTATCGATGTGCTAATGCCTGGTGACGTTTTTTTCTTTGTTGGCCTGTGAATTTAATACACATTTTTGTGGCATATTTGCACACAGCACCGCACCCCACCACCCCGGGTGGTGTGTGTGAGTGCCGAACGGGTTAGCAGATTTATTAATTTTTCATAAAGCAAACTTTCCACGTTTGCTTCGTTCTCATCCACTGGGATCCATCTGCATTCTGGTGGCGATTAGCTAGCTATAGGTCTCTGGGTCTTATCAGCTAGTGACTCATCTGGTTTGAGCCGGCAAGCTCCCCATATGCCTTGAAGCGATTACTGATTTTGCCTACAAAGATCTCGGTCAGTATCGGATCGCGTTTTACTTGGCCGATAAAATCAATTGATTGGCAAATTGAGCCCAATCACAGACAGGCGGCCAAATGCGTTGATTGTTTCTGCTGCTTGCATAAACATCAACTGCAATAATTTCGAGAAACCGCACGGACTGACTGTCGTCGCTGTGTCAACAAACAAAACAGCTGTTCGGCTGACATGACAGAAGAAAAGTAAAATTTAGCCATATCAACAGTAATTCATACATATGTAAATACAATATAAATACATACCTACCCCCTGCACAGCCAGCGCACTTGGTCGTAAAATTATAATGTAGCAGCGATCACAAGCCGTTTATCTTATCAGCTGGCTGAGCTGTTTGTTTGCCGTTGAAACGCGAAGCCGAGCCGAATATATCGCAGGTTGCCTTCGCGCTTGATCCTCATTTACCATGTCGGTGAGGTTAACAGCACAGCCAGGGACAACATATCGAATATTTGCAGATTTAAACTCTTTAATTATTTATTAATATTGGTTGCTTTTGAGAGAGTGATTAAAAACCTTCTTAATTTCACTGATTAAATGAATGAAAATAAATGAATTTTAAAAGTATTCAAATTACCAATGGAGCAACTAAGGGATTTTTAAAAACAATTAATTAACTAACCAAGTGTACAACTCAATGACCAACTTATTAGTTGATCAATTAAGTAAACAATTAAGTTAAGTGAAGAAGGCAGTACGCAACTGAGTGAGTAATTGAGTGAATAACAGAGTGAGCAACTAAATGAACAAGGGAGTGAATACATGAGTGAACTGAGTGAACAACTGAGCATGTGACAGCTTCGAAAGCTGTTAGAATAAGCAAATATTAAGCTGTTAATAACACAACATTTAAACAATTTTGTGTAATATTTCTTACTGAAAACTATTTAGAAACTTTGCGAAACTTTGGTCCAGTAGATTTTGAGTTACCGTGAGGAAGAGCGCCAGGAGAGCTTTTAACTTTTTGATACTCATACAATGAACATCAAACGACCACCGTGAAACTTTGACAAAATATTCTTAAGGTATTAGACATTAATAATAAAAAAGAACAAAAAAATAGGGAAAATATGTAAATACCATAGCTTAAAATGTATCTGGTTCCTACATGCCAAGGAGGCCGATGAGAGCCTGAAATTTAACAACTTTTAATACTTTTTCACTTTGTTTAATGTTGCTTTTTGCATTACTTTGTTTAGGAGCCTCGTAACGGTGTCAAAATAAAAACTTAGTGCTATTATTTTGACCACACTTGCTCACCCACCTTATCCTTTCTATTTTACAGTCCGGAAAGCACTTAAACGCTGGCTGTGGCACCCAGATGAGACATGCCAATAGTGCGAATGGTCTTAACGCATCGCAGAAGCAGTGGACACAACGGACTAGAGCAATAACAGTGTAGTGAAAAACCCGATTGTAGCCGGAAGTTGTGTCGTCCTGGGTGGCAGTATGTCCAGGAGGAGTTGCCACATAATTACCCTGCTGGGCTTGTGCCTGGTCTGTCATGAGGCGGCAATGGCTAGGGGTCATGTGCTGGTCTATCGACGAATCACAAGTCAGGTAGGTTTTAGTTAAATCCTTTTATTTAAATCTAAACACTAATTGCATGTGGCTTACTTAAAGTTGATTGAAGAGTTCAATGATCTGCCAGCACAGTTCGGCGCTAATCTGCCCTCAAATGGTCTCAAGGTGTATGTCATTCCCGCCAGGCGTCCATACTTTGGTTGTGATACTCTGGACAGACCGCCGCATGCGAATTATCCAGCTAATGCCAAATTTGTGGCCCTGGTATCTCGGTAAGTAGCAAACATAAAATGCTATCTGTCCAATCTCTTGTGGCTAATTTTCAAATATTTTTTTAGTGGTGGCGATTGCACTTTTGAGAAGAAGGTGCGAGTTGCCCAAAATGCCAGCTATTCTGCTGTGATTGTCTACAATAATGAAGGCGATGACTTGGGTAAAGAAAATCACTTTCGTAAGAAAACTACAATAATACTGAATGTATTCTTAACTTTGCAGAGCAAATGTCCGCCGATAATGCGACGGGCATCAGAATACCCTCCGTATTTGTGGGCCACACCACGGGCAAGGCGTTGGCCACATACAACACGCCCGAGGTGGTGCTGATCATCAACGATGAGCTGCCCTTCAACATCAACACCCAGCTTATATTGCCCTTCTCCATACTTATCGGCCTGTGCTTCATCATTATGGTGAGTGTGTGATCCTTGATTGATTCGCTCTTGCTTTAAATGGATTTCTGCCAGGTTATCTACATGATCTACAAGTGCATCCGCGAGCAGCGTCGCTTGCGTCGCCATCGACTGCCCAAGAGCATGCTGAAAAAGCTGCCGGTGCTGCGCTACACGAAGAACAATGCAAATAACAAGTACGATACCTGCGTAATCTGTCTGGAGGACTTTGTGGAGGACGATAAGCTGCGGGTACTGCCCTGCTCGCATCGTAAGTGAAGTGACTTCTGTGCTGATTTAATAACCCATCTCAACTCTATTGATGCATCCAGCTTATCACACACACTGCATCGATCCCTGGCTCACCGAAAATCGGCGCGTATGTCCCATTTGCAAGCGCAAGGTTTTTACGAAGGGCGAAGCACGTGCAAGTCGGAGTCGACAGCCTTCTTTGGATAATGTCACCGATACGGACGACGACACCACGCCACTGTTGCAGCAACAGCAATCGAACGGCAGGCAGGGAGGAGTCCAGGTGAACTCTTCCTCCTCTGCTGCTGGTGCAGCTGCTGGTAGCAGCTCGAGTGTCTCAGCGGCTGCTGCTGCGGCCGGGACAACGCGACATGGCACGTTCCGGCGAGGGGACGCTGGTCGGAACCCTTTCGAGGAGTCCCAGAGCTCGGACGATGAGAATGGTACGTAGTTGCATTCGCTGACTGTTTAAATATCTAATACTTTATGCTTTATACACAGCCCTGTTGGACTCTTCCGTGCGTCCGGCCCACGAACGCATCAATCCCTTCGATCGAGCGCCCAACCTGCCGGCCCATCTAGCCGAGCAGTTGGGTGAACGTCGTCCCACAATCTGGTCGCGCATCAACTTTGGGTAAGAAAAATAATTTAATAAAACAAAATAAGTCCAGGAACACAAATGTATTCCTCTCTCTTCAGTTCATTCTTCCGACGCCAGCCGACCACAATTAGTGTGACGGCGCCGCCTTTTCTGGATCATGTGGAGTCCGGTACCATGGGTGCCGTGGGTCTGCCGGTGACGGGGACAGTTGCTGTGGCAACGCCCGCATCAAACAACATCCTCAATCCGAATTTAAGCGGCTCCTTCAAGGACGACGACGATATGCCACCGCATCGCTCGATCTACGAACCGATAGCAATCAGTACGCCTGCCACGGAGACAACGGCAGCCGTTGCCGTCGATGATTCTGCGTTTCTGCAAACGCCTACGCAGGGCGGCATAGGCGTGGCCGCACTGCCCCACAGCGCCTCCGATCGCCAGTTTCTCATATGAGTAGCGAGTCCTTAGCCTGTAGGTTGTCTGTCCAGTCGATGATCCTCGATCCAAGAACATGGAATGCAGTTTTTCGATTGGGTTTTCGCTATCAATGCTGTGGCTGCCAGCTGCTTTGTTTTAACAATTAACTAATGTTTATTATTAATATTAATAAATATGTAGCCAAACCCTGTGTTGGACTGTGCGCTGCTGTCCCACTTCCAGGACATTCTCCCGCAAACACAGACACAAACACTGACACAGAGACAGACCGCAAACACAAAACACACACACGACGTCATTATACGCGTATACAAATTGTGATTTATTTTATATACATTTTACAATTAACCCAATCGGCTTACTAGAAGGTCTGCCCCTCCCCCCCGCCAGCGAAACACAACCAAAAAGTCAAAGAAAGAAAGTTAGAAAACAATTTAAGATTTAATTGCTTACCTGATTCGGATTAATTATTGTTTTTGTTTTTTTTCAAACACCGACACACACAGATGCAACACTTACACACAGCGACTAAGCTGCTGATTCATGAAATTAGTCGGCTGTTAACCAAGTGGACATTTTAATTCGACGTTAACCAGCTGAAAAACAGAATGAAATTAATGTAAACTATTAAAAATGATTATGTGGCATTGGCCTGTATATTGTACATTATTCTCGATTTAACTAATTTTAAGTTAACTATTCTTAGCATACGAAACTGATATCCAATGTTACTATTTGATTTTCGACCCGTGTTTTGAGAGCAGAGAGAACTTTACCAAAATATGATCAAATTATATTTCAAAGTCAATGTCGTCGTTGCCACAACACACTCCACTACAAGTAGAAAATTTAAGCGCTAGTTTGTGATTATTTTTCCCAAAAAAAAACAAAATAATAATAATAATAATAAAAATGAAAGAAAAGAAAAATACTTATAACAAAAGCAACTGATGAAAACTGTTCACGAAACAAAACGAAATCAATTAGGGCATAGATGCAGATATATTTAGCAATGCTGTGGCAGTGTAATCTAAATTTAATTTACATTCAACAAAAATAAACGTAATGAATATATACTAAGCGACTGTGTTTTTCTAACTACATATGTATATACCAATCTAGTAAAGCGGCGAGGAGCACCCAGTGGCTCATTTAGCTTTCTCAGTTCTTTGTTTATTTTTTTTAACATTACTTTAAAAGTTTACCAAAACAATGCTTATTGATACTTGGCATCAAAGAGGTGGCAATCATATTTCAAAGACGCGCTGTAACGAGATTGCGAAAACAAATGTGTATTTACACATGAAAATCCTTTGCTAGCTTCATAACTTAAAAACAAGAAAGAAGTTAACTTCGGCACACCAAGGTTTGTATACCCTTGCAGTTTGTATATTTTGTTAAAAATAAAAACTTTTTACTAAAATGCAGAGTCTTGCAAGGGTATAATAAAATCTAATTTTCTTTGAGTTATGGAAAATGTCAAGAGCATAGATTGGTATAAATTCTTTAGGAAAATAATTATGTTATTAAATAAAACCAAGTTATATTTATAAAGTTCTGCACAAATATTTTTATTAAATTATTGTATTTGTTATTTTATTTATTTATTTTTTTGTTGGTCAATATTGGGTTCAAGTTCATGTCACTATTTATGGTTAACCACACGACCTTCTGCAAGATCTGATGGAGCAGTAGCGGTTCTGGTTGCCACCACATCCGTGATATCTCATCTTTACACAGTCCCTGGTTCGCCTGTTAAAGTACCACATTTCGTTCATGGCTGATCTGCGGCAATTACGTCCATTTCGATGTCCTTCATTCCTGCCGCCAATACAAGTCTGGTTACCTAGGAAAAGAGAACATCGATATTTAAACTGTTAACCCGATTTGAGTAATATATTTTTACTTACGAGGACTGCCCCTGCAACTGTCCTGGGCACAAGTGAGACTCAAATACAGGACAAGGCAAGCCAAGATCAGAATGAACTTCATTTTCGTTGGATTCTTTATGGATGCTCGCTTTGAACTGACTGATCGGTCAAATTATGGCTTTATATAGTGAGTGTGAGAAAATCGATTACAAACTTTTCCATAGCAAATCGAAAACAACTTAACAATGGGCTCTATTGTAAATTATATTTTGGGGCAATCGGATAATGCTAGTCAACAGTCCCTTTCCTATAATGGTTGAACTTTCCATTGGCATCGGAAACAGAATCATCTGTATTGGGACAATAATCAAGCTGATTTTGTATACATACATACATATACATGTATATTTATATTTATCCCAAAAGTTTCCACTTCCAAGCACAATACACCTGCAAAAGATATTTTTAATCATCGATTTGTCTTTTTAATTGTTGTATCAAGGTGTTTTTTTGGGATTCCAGAAGCACTTTTCTTTATGGTGAATTTTAATGTCAAGGAATTATTGAGGATTTAAGGATTTAGCTTGCAGTTTCCTTTCAGATTACAATAAGAGTACTTATCTAAAATATAATATTGTTGACAGACAACGTGTTTGTCTTGAGGCAACTGTATATTCAAGCTCTTCGTTGCTAGTTCCCATTTTATAATTGTCTTTTTATATTATTAAAATAATTCAACTCTTTAGAGGTTTAATTAAAAGCTTATTTTCAATAAACTTCCCACTCCCTGACCTCCCCAAAGCAATAAATAAAGACACAACTCGTATTGGGATTCTTGTTTGTCATAGATATATAATATATATTTTGTTTTCAACTTTAATTGTCGCTCCTCTAGGAATTATTTTGGATCTAAGCTGGGAAAGACGACAGCTGTTCGAACTATCCTAGGCGACTTGTGTAAATTGGTATATATCTATAATTAGATGTTTAGGCCACCATTTGAAAGTTGCTACATTCTTTAGGCAAACGTTACGTACGTACAATGTGGTTGGTTGTGCAAAATAAATACACGGTAAATCGGGGATTTATACAAACTTTCATTTTATATATAATTTCAATAGCATTTAATATAGTAATGTAAATATTTAATATAGGTTATGCATACACATATTATGTATGCTCAAATATACGTAGTTGAGTGATGCACGGAGACATGTCAGCATTTTCAAGTTACTATTACATACATATGTAGTTTAAATCAATTTTGCTAAATTTGATGCGAGATTGTGTTTGATGATTGGTTGAATGTTTTTGTACAGTTCCTCGAGAGTGAGTGTGTGTGTTCGTATGGATAATTGATACAATTTCAGTTAAAAATATAATAATTGTTATCATCGATAAGCTATTTATATACAAGGTATGCACTTTAGACCTTAAGCTAACTAAAGAACGTACGAGCTACTCGGTAGATGAGATGGAGGCAGAGTTCACTTGACCACCAGCGATTGCTTGAGATGCCGCACAAGGCCCGAGCCTATATCCTGTACATCCGGCCATTGTCGTATCACAAAGATAACGAAACATATCGACAGAAAGGTGGTGAGAACGCGAACCCTAAAATAAAAATAGAAAAAATAATAATAATTAGTAAAATAAGTAATATTACTAAGGATAACAGAAAATATTTATATATCGATACATTATAAATATTTAAAGTTGCGATATATGTGCGATAAATTGATATTCGATTTGATTTAACGTAAAAATAAAAAGGAAAAATAAATAAATAAATTCACAAATATTTGTTAATTTTTTAAATGTTAAATTTGATATTTTTTCTAGATTTTAAAATTTGATATACCATATTTTTGATAATTTCTTTCCCATTTAATATTCATTCCCAACATACACCCCATTTTATTACCTCGTTTTGAGAAACGGCATTATAATGCCAGCTGCGGTTGCCACCAGCAGGAGTACCACTTGCAATATCGTTAATACCACATTGATGAGTTTCACAACCAAGGCCCGTGCATTGGAATTATCAATGCCCTCGACGGTGACATATTGTTGCTGCGACATGTGCTCCATTTTCGATATCTGTGTGTGGCAAGCAGGCAAGTGCTCCGGTTAGATTCTGTTTGCAAAGGGATTTTCGGGGGACTTGGTCGCTGCGCCTCGAACTTACCCTCGTTTGACAGTTCTCGAGCACTTCGTTGACGTCACGTAGTCTTTCATCGCTTTGGTATTGTACTTTCTCCTCCATGTCGGCAATCGTTTGCTTCAGATTCTCAATTTCATTCTGTGGGAACAAAGAGAGGCGGCAAAGGGCATGAGCATCGCACGAATGTTGGGCAAACTGCCAAGGCGTCAGCTCAGCGTGTCGGCCAAGTGAACTACGAACTACGAACCTGATGTAATTCCGTCAAGTCATTGATTTGCTCCTCGAGTCCCTCGGCACGATATCGTTCACTTTCGAGTGTGGCGGTCAGATTGTTGAATTCCTTTTGGCCCGTCTACCGGAAATAGAACACGAATAAAAGGATTAGACTTTCCTGGCTTCCCTAGGAATGTATAATGCATACACATACCTCCAGCCGTTCGATGCGCTCCTTGAGCTTCTCGTTCTCAGCCTTTCGCTCGGCCAGCTCGGTCAGCAATGTCTTGAGCACTATATGGTATTGGCTGGCACCCGACTGGCTTTTGCCAGAACTGTCCAGAAAAATATAAAATTAGATTACTTAGGATAGATTTTCGCCAAGTTGGAATTTGTTTCTTTGATTTCAAATGAAAATTACATTTAAATCAAGAAAAATCAAAAACTCTTCTGAACTTACCCTGCCGGTATACTCTCGCTGGTCACGCTACTGCATTCGCTGTTGTCACTGTTGAATTTGCCTGTGCCACTGCCAGCCCCGCCTGTGTTATTGTTGTTGTTGTGACCGCCGCCACCGCCCGATCCTGTCGATGTGCCCGCACCGGGCACCTGCTGCAATCGTTCATTGGCCGCCAGGACATCGGCATTGGCATTCGCCTGCATGCCTTGCAGCTCGGCTTCGCTCATCTGATTGATGTTGTCGGCGCTGCCAAACTTGTTCTTGATAAGGTGGGCGAACTCACGCGGCTTGGACATCACCGAACCGGAAAAGCCAGTGATGCCGTCACGGATATTGCCACCGACATTGCGCAATCCCTGGCCCACATCGCGCAACACCTCACGCGGCTGACGATGCTGGCTCTTCGTCTGGAATTGGTGATTCTGTAGATCCTTGGCCCGTTTCGTGTAATTGTCCAGTTTCTTTTGCAGCTGCGAGATGTTGTGCGCACTCTTTTGGTTCTTCTTCTCGAAGACAGCCTGTACGTGGGATAGTGGTTAGGTTTTGTGCTTTCAGAGGTGTTTTTATAAAGGAGAACCCACCTTGATGCGCTGCAGCTGTTGTTTGTCGGCACTGGCTGCCAGCTTCAGATACTCATTGACATTATCTAAAATAAAGATGTGAAGTTGAATTTATTTTCTGTACAAGCTTTTTTTTTTTTTTTGTAGAATTGTAGTACTCACCATCTCTGGCAGTTTGCTCTTGACGGATGGACTCCTTGGTGCATTGGATCTTGGTGTTCAATCGGTCGATGGCCTGGACGCTTGAGCTGCGCTCGTGGCAGCGGCGATGCACCTTTTTGCTGCTATCAAACTCATCGGAGACGAACGATGAATAGTAGTCTTCGTTGCCAGACAACCGTGAGTCCTCCAACCCGCTGCCGGTGCCAGCGCTGCCACCGCCACCTCCTCCTCCACCGCCGCCGCCGCCGCCCTGATTTGGACCCAGGAAATCCGTCATGTCGTTGATGCCACCAACGAGACCGCTGTAGGCCAGCAGGCCGCCCTGATCAGAGCCATGGGTGCGTCTCTGGCGGTCACGACTGCGCCGCCGGTGGATGGGGCTGTGGCTGCGAAAGCCACGAGCCACCACCCCGCCGCTGCCCAAACTGCCGGTCACCGTGTTGCCGCCGCTATAGACAGCCGCCTGTGCAGCTGCCACTGTGCTGGATGAGGCTGAGGAATTGCTGTTCGTGTTCGCGGAGGCTGTTCCGGATCCGGAAGTGCCGCCTGCCCCAGTTGTCGCCGAAGCTGTCGCTGCTCCTGCTCCTCCGGCTGCTGACGCCGAACCTCCAGCCGTCGTTCCGCCCGCCGCTGCTGCTGCTGTCTGAGTGGCTGCCGCTGCCTCGCTGGCACGCTCCCGGGACACTGGCGAATTGTGGCGCATAGAAAAGTACGTGATGTTGGGTTATTCTCTGGGTCTACTCAGCGGGTTTCCCTGTTCTTAAATTCAGTTTGTCGGGAGGCGCAGTTGGGTTAGCTCCAAAAAAATATGTTTAGCGTGTGGAGGAGAGTGTGCTGTTTGTGAGATGCTGATGGAATGCGTTTTTTTTTAGTAGGTACTTATTTTAATTATTAAATTGTATATTTTATTTAGTTAGCTCAGTTAGTCATATGGCGTGGAATTATAAAGGGAATGTAGTAGGTGTGCTGAATGTGAAATTACGTTAGATTTTTTTAAAGTTTTTTTTCGTTCTTAAAGTTTAAGTTAGTTTTAGCTTTTTAATGGGTAAATAATTTATAGCCTAGCATTACAATTAAAGTGCGAGAGTTTTATAATTTAAGAAATTGAGTAAATCTTTAAAAACTCCGACAAATGTTGGGATTATTGAACCATTTTATCAATATTTCAAAAATTGTTTATTAATATTTCAAAAAGTAAAGAAAAAATTATAATATTTGTTTAAACAATATTTGGAATACTTGGAAAGGTTAAGTAATACTTCGAAAACCACAGGAGTATGTAGAAAAGGTTGGTAATACTTGAAAAGAAATTATTTTAGGAATAGGAATATTTTACCTATTTAAAAAAAATTCTTTAAAATCATTAAAACATTATTAAAAACCCGAAATCATTTTTAAACGTTTCATTTTTCTTAGCTGGCTGTATTCATTTTTAAGAGTTTCATTTTTAAATCAATTTTCGCGAGGCTTGCAAAAAAGTGTTGCATGCGCATAGGCGCCATGTGTTATGCATGCTTTTTGCAAGTGTGAGTGTGAGTTGAGTGTGCGATGAATAAGTGTTTCAAGTGAGTTATTTCACTTTTTTTGATTGACAGCCAGACAGCCTGTGCGTGGGGCAAGAAAAAAAAGGAAAATAGAGAGACAGTAGAAGCGGTGGCAGGCGTTTAATAGACTTTAAAATCGCGTGTATATAGTTTGCTGCGAATAGAACAAAAATAGGCAACAATCCGTTTATGTAAAGCAGTGAGTGAGTGTGGTGAGTATATTATGTGGAAGTGTGTGGCAACTAGCTAAATAAATAAATAAATAAATTGATGTGTTTTTTATACCTACATTTATCAATGATTCTGATTGGGTTTGTTTGATTTGCAAGTGTGGCTAGTAGTTAGGCGGGCTAACATTCAACGGTTACAAAGCTAAACAAGGAAAAAATAAAAAGAGATAAACGGAAACATGTAAAGTGAACGAAGTCAAACACAAACAAAGATAACAAAAGTTAAGGCAGAGGAGTCCGATGAAAACAAGGAAATAAATAAACTCAAAAGCACTTAAAAGTGGGCTATAATATTTTCAAATTTAATTAATTCATGGCATATTTGTAAGCTCGTTGATGCCGAGAACTCGCAGAAACAGTGCAAACATAACGGCAGGGAGATGGGGGGGTAGTAAAGGTCGTAAAGGGGGTTGTTGCTAGCTGGGCGGCTTTTGTGGCTTTCTGGGAGTATGACTCATCACCATCATCCATCGTCATGGGGTGAAATTTAATGGGGAAACATACAGCAATGAGAAAGCATAACAGAAATGGAAAGGAAAGCTTAAAGATAGCAAAATCTAGGCTGTATTTTTGGCTCAGTTCTGATTCTGGATTTTATATGATCTATCTGAACAACATTTCCTTGGTCTGTATGATCTTAAATGTTTTGCAAATAGTATATGGAGCTAGATAACTAAATTAATGATCTGAGATGGCTTTAAAGTTCATATTTCAATCTGTTATCTTCTTTAATATTTTCTATAGCTAACCTAGTAGTACTATTAACATTATTCAATATTTTTTACTTGTTTATAAGATATGATAAATTTATTATATCTAAAACTATTTTAACCAATTCCAATTTCCAATTTACTATAACAATTTAAATCTTTGACTATATATAATCTGTCTAAAAAAAAAACCTACAATGATTTAGTGTTCAATATTATCAACAACTATTTAAGGGCTCTTCTTCATTCATAAATTCTGTTCAACCTACAGCTATATAAACTAGTTAATGGCGGAAGCACAAATTGAATGAGACGCCCACTGATAAGACAGCAGTGTGCCCTAGCCAAATCGAGCTCCGGCAGATTGACACCAGACCCGGCGATAAGCAGCAGGAAGCTCAAGCTTTAACCCAGGCCAATCAATCCAATTAGGCGTGCCGGGCTATTGCTAAGGGAAATGGAGGAAAGGACAGGGATAATGATTTCTTTCGAGGAAGAGGATTCGGATTACTAATCAGAGAGGAGGACTAATGATCATAATTGGTAATTACTTTGCTCGGTGCTTCGACTGGCGGATGGAGAGCGACTGGCGCGCAGATTGGAGCTGGAACCGCGGGACGGGCGCAGGGGCTGCAGCGTTAGGAGATCCCGATTCTGGTTCGGATTGTGGGCCGCATTAGGCGTAGAGTCCATTATTGCATGCTGCCATTCAATGACCACGATTTCGCCGCTGACTGCAAGTAAACAAGAAACGAGAGATGGCACCCAATGAGCAACAATACAATATTTATTTTCAAGCATTTTTCTAGGCTATGTAGATTGCAAAAGTCTAAAGGTGAATCAACTGTCCGCCAGCTGATAATCGGTGTATAATCCGATTATATATATACACACACACACACATTTCTTACTTATACAAGTGTGAAGGAAACTGGAGCACACGGAATAAACAAGAATAATAAATTATATGCATTCCTAGCATTGTTTAATAGGAAACAAAGAGTCTCTGGTGGCAGATGGAAACCATCTTGTAAGTAAATTCAAATGGCCAAAAATAGTGACATCACTGGCACACTTCAAGTGCTTCGTGCTCAGCCTTGCGATATGTATACAATCTATATGTGCTCTTAGCCAGATATGGCAGCAATTTGGTAAAGATAATGCCTTTAGATTCCTATATACCCGCCATAGCTACCGATCGACTATATCGACAAACCATATATAGATTGATTGTGTGAGTATTGGCGTCTGAAAAAAACGTAGAACTCAAGTGCCATGGGCGGCATGACAATGATGTTGGAGCGTTCCCCGTAGGGGGAGGCATCATCATCATCATCAGGGTGGCACACAATGATAACAATTGTTTACTTAACTTGATTATAAACATTTATACATTTGAGTCTGTTTCTGTTTGTTTCGTTGCCAGCACACCCAATTGAGTTATTAATAAACAATGCCAGCCCCCAGTCGCACCTCTATTTTTTTTTCAGCGTCAGCACATGCTAGGTTCTCAAATTGTTAAATAAGAATTATCAAGAAAACTTCTATATGGTATATTTATCAATAAATAACATCCTAGAGCTTAAGGTCTGACATGGAAGTTATCGGAGATTCAAAAAAACAAAACAACAAAAACTTTTAGGAATTTTCAAAGGTAAATTGAAAGCAATTATTATTTACCAATATTTTAAATCAATTTTTTGATAACTTAAAAGTACTTTGTTCCAGCATTGTATTTCCTTATTAAAGTTGAGTTCCTTTTTCCTCTCAAAAAGTTTTAAATAACAAATAATCAACATGATCTGAGCCGCCAAATATATAAATTGTTTACTAATTATCATTAAAAGTTTAGTGCAATATGTATACATCAATGCAATGACCTTTAAATGTTTACTTTGGCCAACAAATTTATAGCGCCAGTAGTCTGAAAGCATTTTCAAAGCCAAAGATTTTTCTCATTTTAAGATTCAAAATATTATTGTTTTGTTTATTTTCATAGCTCTTGGTCAGACATAATCCTTGATAGCTGACACTCCCTTCTAGAAATAAAATTCCCCTATGGTTAATCCCCCAACCAAAACCGATGAAATGTCTTGAATTCCATTACATCAATGTCTGCTTTCTTCCAAGTGAGTCGGTTAATCTTTGCCTTCTTTTGTCGGCTGACTGCCTGCCTTTCCAGATCGTAATCAGCTTTAATGGAGGCCACTTTCACACCCGCCCGGAGACCTACCCCATTGTTACTTCACTTGAACCAATTGAGAATCCACAGGCAGCACTTTTCCACTCTCGTTTCGCTTTTCACTCTCTCGCTCTGTGCTCGCCTTACATTTTTCGGGTAATTTTCCGTTTGGTAAATCCCTTTAAGCTCATCCCTCCTTCGCCCCACACACTCTCGCTCATGTTCAGACATTTTTACAGTCTATCATTTTGCATTGTAAGCCCGCCAGCGAGCCGTGGTGTCGACTTGGCCATTATTGAGCTTATGCTTTTACTATTTTTTGAAATACCTCAAGGCTTGAAAGTAGTACAAAGGTAAGATTAATCTTTATTTTATAAATATATCCGGAATTTGACAAAACTCTTATCTAATGTCAAATTTCTCTTAAACATAAACTACTTTCAAAGTTTAATAATATTTTAAAAGATTCTTATATGTTTTTAAACATTAATAATAGTTAATCTACCCTATTTTTTTGTTATAACAGCTGGAAGCATGGGAGAGAGTGCAAAAATAAATACAGATAAATTGGGGGACGTAAAACGAGAGATAAAGATGGACTTTATACTCAGTCCGTTGCGCTTTCAACCCAAATGCTCATCTGCACTTGACTGCGCCGCACAACCGATAGGTGGCAGGGGCACTGAAAGTCGGTTGGGGAAAGGGAGGAGGTGGTGGTGCCTCCCATCAGCTACGACGTTTTGCTGTATGAATCGAGCATAATCATTTTTCTTTGTGCCCCTTTCTTCTTTGGGTTTGTTTGTGAATTTTAATCAACGTATTTTGTAACCTTCTTCTGTTTTTCGTGCTTTGTTATTCCCGCGACTCGCGGCTCATTCGCTTTCTGTGTTATTTTTTGTTTTGTTTTGTTGTTGTTCGTGCGCTGACTGATGTTTAAACAGAAAACAATACAGAAACAAAATAATAATAAGCGCATTGAAATTATATATCATGCGAAACAAAAGAAAGGCCAAGGCGAATAGGAAATACCCTTACCTTTTTGTAAGGGAATTAAACCAATATTAACTAGACAGATGTCGAGTGATCAACCCACATAAATCGAGACTTAACCTAACTAGAAAGTCAAGTACAGCAGGCCAACGGATTTCTATAGTCACTAAATTCGTACTTGGGAATTTTAGGTGCACTCTTTCCAAAAACGCATAGGGAATTTCTAAACAACAGATGGCTTAATAACTAAACATCTATTAAAAATTATTTCTATTTAACATCATTTTAAATATAATAAAAATTAATTTTAAAGAAGCTATAGGTCTAAGTTCTTGGACCAATTAAAAACTTATTAGGTTCAAACTCATAATCTTTATTAAGCTAATAACTACAGCATTAAATTAAAAGCTATTTTTTTGTGTATGTCATTAAAAATTTCTAATTAAAACATTAAAACTGCAATTAAAATATAAGTAAAGAGCAATTTACTTTGTAGTCACAAATCTTCCCAAGTTGTCTTATCAACAACCTTTTAGCACAAAAAAAAAACAAATACTGCTGCAATGCACATTGAGAAATTATTCAGGGTCATTGCACTCCCGACTTTGGCACGGGTTAAACCCGTGCCGTCTCCGACATTATACAAAGAATTCAGCTTAGAAATATGGACAAGTCGCAGTTCTTGCGATAAGAAGCACCAGATGATTATTCCTTTCTGTTCCAGTCACTGTTCTATTACCAAGTGCCAGTTTACTTCGGTTATCAGTGTTGTCTGTATTCGAGTGCAAACGCACTCAGTAGGACTAACAATGGGAAGCTATTCAAATCGGGCGGAACTTCCGCATTCCATATCTCTGAATAAGGAATTGATTAGAGATGGGGGACAATGGGGAGTGAGCAGAGTTCAGAGGTAGAGCTTTAAGATCAGTAAAGTGGGATATATGGAAATGCATTAGCATCAAAGAAAGTAATAGCGTCAAAGTTCATCTACTTTGAAAGGTTATGTTATATTTCCCCTAATTTAATTTAATTTAATTTTGTTAAAGTGGTGAAGGGTGAAAAAGTACGCCCCATAATAAGAATCATTTTAATATTTGCAAACTGCTAAGTAACTTTTGTGAAATTGGGGAAAAAGTGCGAATATAATTATATAAGCAAAGCTGTTAACAGGCATGGAGCACTTAAGTTGTTGCAAACTTTTTAAGATTTAATGCACTTTTAATGAAAGAATAATTAGGTTTCTCAAAAAGGGTGTTTTTTTTCATATACTTTCTTTGTTTTTGGTATTATACATTACTCATCAACAGTTATAAACATTTGTTAAAAGTTAAAAATTCCCTTTACATCTTTGGGTTTCCTCAAGAGATTTCCAGTCTAACAAATTATTTTATTTATGCATTCTGTCAACACACTCTTCCGTTTTATTGTTTGTTCCGTCAGAAAACATGCATTTCTACAGACTTAGAATGCAGATTCAATTATGCTAAGGCATTTTCCTAATGACTCTGGCATTGGGAAAGGCACATGTCTAATGGGCATCCCGACCAGCCGCAGCGCATACAGCATCTTGGGGCACAGCTGCTGCTGCTGCTTATCGTTTGTGAAGGTCACCACGGCTGGATTATAAATATAAAGAACAGCATTAAATTATAAGTCCGTCGTGCATACAGACAACGAGACAGCCAGTCAGTCAGCCAGTCAACAAGTAATTACAAGACCGACTCTCGGTCGCGTTTGCATTTCCACCCTATATAAATACATACACCAACTGCGAGTAATTCCATCATTAGACAGAATGCTGTTGAAATGCTTTTTATAGACTTTGGTCCACATTTCTGCCATCTAAGTAATGTTGTAGACAGTACTCAGTACCCAGTACCCAGTACCCCGACTGTCTGTAGTAATTTGAATTCAAATGACATCATGAAGCGCCTCTAATTCCAATTAGACTGCGGTCATTTGTTCCTACAGTTCAAGACGATTTAAGCTATGAAATTTAGCGGAAAGCTGTCTCAAGTTTCCTACACAATTGTTGTTATATGAGTCATTTTTTGTGTATTCAAAGGTTTAGAAATATACTTAAAGTTAAGTTTTCCTATTTTCCCTTATTTTTTTATCTTATTCTCCTCCCCACAAGTTATATTCCACTTTTTCTGTATATAAATTGTACATCTACTTTAAACTTCCTTATCGTTACTGTTCCGCTTCTGCTAAATGTCACACTGTTTTTTCTGCGGGGCCGCTTATGTAAGAGCGGATTCCAGCCGACAGTATCATAAATGTTGCCCAGGTCAGGGTATTAAGTCGTATATATACATACATTTATAAAGTATACAAACAACCATTGAACTTGCCATGAAGAACTGCAAAGTTTGCTCAACCAAAACCCGTAAAAGGCGAATGGAAAAGAGGCCAAAGAAAACAAAAACAAGAGCGTAAACTTTTGACTGTTGGCCCATTACCTCAACAATTTAACAAGACGCGCAATGTTGTCAATGTATTTTTTATAGATGTTACTGATTGCTCTTGTTGTTGTTTCAGCATTTTGCGTGGTGTTTTATTGTTGCAGGTGTTTAAATTGCCATTCGCGAGACAAGCCAAAGGTAAAGTAAAGTGTAGCCTGCCAGTCAGCTAGCTGTTTTTTTTTTTTATTGGGGCTGACGACTTTGTTCTCATTTGCTGCCAGATACAAGAATGGGGTGTCGAAAAGGAGGGGGTGCTGAAAGGGAGGTGTAACAGTGTGTAAACGGTGGGGCGAGAGCGCACCTGGCAGGTGTCGTGAGCTAGCCGTGATTCACCCAACACATGAAAACCAAGATAAACATATAATACTTTGGTGAATTGGTTTTACACTTTGCTAGTTCTCACAAAATTTAAACTGTTGATAATTTTGTTGAGCAAAACTGTTGAATGCTGTTTAAAATGTAGGAAGACTTATTTTTTAGAAGTAGTTTCTACGTTATTTTTATCAGAATCTAAATAAGAAAAGCACTACTCAAGGAGTATTTTTAATTTAATAATATTTAATATTTATAGTTCTAGAAAACAGGCAATATTTAAGCAACAGCTGTTCTCAGACACATCAATTGTTTAGTATCAACACTATTGGTATTCTGAACAACCCCCAACAACTCACTTGGGAATTCTAGCAGCGAAACTGAAATTTTGCTTTTACAAGACCATTTCAAACACGAACAGTTTATGTTTTATAGTTTAATCTAACTGAAATACCCTTTCTATTCAACACAGGGTAGCAAAACGAATATACTTTTTGCTAGGGTAACAAATAAACCAAAAAACTTGCGCAACATTGCGACGTTTTATTTTTATTTTTCGCTTTAGATAAGCGCACTTTGGGTACTGCCATAATCGACAGCCACCGCAGTCGCAGTCGCAACCGCAGAAAAAGTCGAAAGGAAAACAAAAACGCTTTTGTCATTTCCAATAAGCTTATTATCGCTTGCAATGGATCCCCAGCAGATCTATTTTCGAACTGCCACCCAACGATATCAGCCATATAGCAATTGTATTTTAATTACAAACCTTATTTATCAATCAATCAGCCCCCGGCAGCGTCGTTGTTGTGTAAGTCAGAAAAGTGAGAGGGGAAATTTCTTTCACTATCTGGCATAATTAGTGGGTTACACGAGTTCAAATTGAAGCCAAATCGTTTAGATAATGAAAAAAAGAAAAAAAAAAAAAAAAAAAAAGCATTTTCTATTAGCTACATGTTTCCAAGACTTCAACATGTTGCTAGAAATAATTAGCAAACATTTCAGGTAGAAATCTTCAAGTGATTCAGCAACCTAAAATATAAGATAAAATTTGATTTATGATCAAGCACCCGGCCTCTAATTACCGCAAAACAAATTAAACCAAAACAAACCCGAAAAGAACGCGCCAGAAAACAAAAAGTGATTTTGCGTTTTCCCGGTAACTCATACAGAGTTCAACGTGAGAGAGATAGCGCCAGGTAAACGAGAAGATTTCTGAAATTTAAGGTTCATTGTGAAATGCGAAAAACACTTAAAATATTTCAGATAAAGATTTATTCAGGTAGCTGCAGGTAATCCGTTTGCTGATGACCCCGAGAGTGAGGTCTTCTAAGATGTTTCGTTAAAGAAAAATAGGTAACTCCTTTAGGTTTTATTTTATAAATTGTATACATAAACTTCCCACTATCTTTCTTTAGTAAAATCTTAAGACAACCACTTTATTAATCGCTGTTAGGTAAACCATTAAAACTTGCTAGTTAGCTTTACCAAATGCCACAAGTCACTGCAAAAAAAGTTCCACTCCGTAAATGAACGTGACTTGTTATTCTCCCCACTCATATTTCCTGATTTCTACTCATCCCACACATGCTTTTCTTTGCCAAATAGAAGTTATTAGCGCTACAAGCTTTTCTCAGTAAGATTGCCAATCAATTGACCGTGCTTAGGTCTTATCTAATGTCCACAAGAAGCCCACACACCTGACATTAATCAGCCCTCGCCCTCAGGTGTTGGCTAAACCCACGTCCATCCAATAGGTGCCACATCGAGTGTGTAAATATAACAATTTGATTCACCTTCTCATTAATCAGAGGGCAGCGACTGAAGGAAACCTGATATCATTATTTGTGTGGATACACACTCACGTAATCGAGCATATAGAGGTGAGTGTCTCAAAATGACTCCTCCTAGCACCTTCTCATTTGTTTTTAAAGACCAGAATATACTTATTTGTATATAATTAGACACGTTCAACAGATCAAATAATGTTTCCTGTAAAATAGGAAACAAATGCATTTGTCTGTGAGTCATTAATAAGAGGGTATCATCGTAGCTGGCAATATACGACTTTTGTTTACAAATTATATTTTTTATAGAACTGATAACAAAGTTGTTTTTTTTTTATTATATTTATCTATGATTTTTCTATTATTTCAGATTTTAAATCATATAAACAAAACATTTTCTAGTTTTTTATTTACATATTCCAGTCAATTCGTATTTATTTTAATTAAATATTCAAAAAATATAACTTTTGTTAAGCAAGAACAACATTTAAAGGGAATTCCCTTTAACTTTTATCATTCAGTAAACCGAACTTTTTATGCCAGTCCAAAAATCAGTATATTATCTTTATTGGTATCCAATAGATGGTCAATTATTTTTCTTGCCTTGTCATTATTAAAGCTTAATTTTTAAATGTCACTGTAAAGTAAAATCTATTCAAGTGACTGTTTTAAGGGAAAAACTAAATATTTTCCAATCGATTCTCGTGTTACTTTCCTCTCCCGTTTTGTTTTCCTCTGCGGTTTTTGTGGTGCGGAAAAAGTTTTTCAGTTAGCAGCAAGTAGTAGTAGTTGTTGTCAGCCAGGCAATTACCTTTATGACAGTTATCTAATGCTTTCTGGCAAACTCTGTATGGCTATTTCTCTACTTTTTGTCCCCCTTCTCCAGTGCTCTCTCTTCCGCTGCGGCTACCCATTAACGCAATTGGTTTGTGCCACTTTCTTTGAGATACACTCGCAGCACGAGTCCAGCATGTGGGGCCACCGTGATGCTGTGCTGAAAACTTGGCAGATACTTCTAGTTGCCCTGCTGATGTTTCGGCCATAACTCATGACACATTTGAAACTATTTTATGGCGTGTTTCCACACAAACAGCCAGCTGTGGGTGCTCTTTTTTTATTACTCGGTTGTTTCTTCGTTTTTGTTTATATAAATTTAAAGCTTTTCGAACCACTGAAGCCTTGACCTCGCCTACAGGTGAAGGTTTGTGTCTGTCGGATGATCGAAAAGTTCTTGAACTGGCATTAGCCACAGATTAGGATTTATTCACTGCAGCCTTAAAATATTTTAAAGATAAATTGGTTAAGATAAAAAGCTATCTGCTGTTATAAAAAAGATTTGTCTCACATAGCAATGTAATTCCAGACAATGTTTAAATTTACATCAACAACTTTTTATGTATTTATTCCATTAGAAATCCCAAAAGAATATTTAATTTGGTTTCTCCCAAATGAATTATTTAATCCAATAACGAACAATTCAAACAATTCGTCGAGCTAATCTATTTTGGTGTTGCTCATTACACAATATATTTAGCTAAATAACAACAAACACACATAATAATTATTGTTTGCACATTAACTAATTGCTCAAAACCCGGTGATAAATTGTTGGGAAATTATGCATACAATTATTTTTTTATACCGCAACGGCCACGCCCTAAAGCGGATTGTTTCGTCATTTCATTTTGGGCGAATCGCCTTAATTGACATTTGCTGCGGGTCAATAACATTTTCGATGGCAACCAGAGAGTTTGGAAAACGAAAGAGGTTGAGTTGGGTTCGGACATCAATTTTATGGTGTCACGGCATTTGTCAGACGAGACACACTGAGCTGAACTTTAAGCCGGGTGTCGCGTAGTGTACTTTGGAATGAGGCTCAAGAAATCCGAAACAGTTACTAATAAAACTTTTTCTTATTTATTTCTTTAAAGGTGATTCATAATTTCTTGGAAGACTTTGAGTAATATATTTGCATGCATTTATAAAGAACTTAATCCCAAAAAAGGAAAACACTTCTTAACTATCATTAAACAAACACATTAGAGTACATATGATTTAAAGAGTATATTTCCACTATTAATTTGCTTTTCGAGAAAGCTTTTCATGTAGTAAACAATATTCAAATATTTCTTAAACCTGTTTTGAGCCATGATTTTGCATTCTGACTACTTAAAAAGCCTTTTGTAACATTTTATTGAGTGGAACTCACTTAAAAATACAGATGTATTTTAAGTAGATCCATTAATATTCGCATATGTTTCCTGAAAACTTGTTATTCAATTGCTTATTATTTTCTTTCACATTTTGTGATTGTCATTTTGAGTCAGCTGTTTCTGCCAATTTCTTCTGTATTGGCCAACGAGTCGTGGGACAGATGCTAAATTGATTAGCACACATCGGCGAAATGCTCATTGAATTTATTCTACGAAAAATGTGACAATTTTTCCGACCCCCTCCTCTTGTTAGATAAATAAGATTTAATTCTAGGTGAGTCGTGTGCGCGCGCTTTCCTCGAATCGTTTTTCATAAGCATTTCCTTTAAAAATAAACCCGAAAATCATTCGATTTCCCCATTAGCCAGCTCTTCTTACACGTGTTCATTGCTCTATTGGACTTTGTCACAGTCCTGGCGCTGCTGTCGTCGTGTCTTCTTTTTGTTCAACAGCTTGTTCAGCTGTTGTTGATATTACTCACCGAATCATCGGACACAAAGATCAACCTGCTTAACATTTTTACACCGAATGTTCAATGAATTGACCGACCAGCAAACGCCGTCAGCAAAAAAATAAAAAGCAGTCGCTGTTCGCATGACTAAAATGCAAATACGACAAAATAAATAAAGTAAATATAAACAAATGAAACGCTGCGAGTGTCGTGCATGAAATATTAAACTCATGAAAACCGAGAAAACCGGAAAGGAAAATACAAAGCACGCTGCTAACTTGGCATATACTATACATACATATATATTTATGCTTAATTTGGTCATTGTTCTGGGGAGTGGGGACCAAAAGACCAAGCTCGAAAAGAACAAAAACAGGGGGGAAAAAAGTCAAAAACATGTTTTTTTGCGAGCTCAACGGTTGGAAGGAGCCAGTAGCAGCACACAGCATGAGGTGGGGTGTTCCGTCAAAAACAAGCCAGCCGCCCGAGCCCCCAAATCGGAATGATTCATTTACGACTGCCGCTGACGTTGATCGCATTCGGTTGATGAATTTAAATTGTTCTCAACTAAATGTTTACACGTAAAACAATGAGGGGGAAGAGACCTTACTAGTCAAAACCAGACTCTAAACCATCTAAAAACGTTACTTTTCAACAGATTATCATAAGAAAATTTAAACGATTGACTATTTCTATTTGTACTTTAATAAATAAATAAAATAAATTATTTTATTAATTTTTGATAATACAGAAACAAAGTCAAAGTTCTTTCAATTTGTACGTTTACTTCCTTATCATAATGGATGGCCGATCTGTCAATATGAATTAACATAATATTTATATTTAAGCAACGCCTTTGTCATCAGCTTCCATGTTAAAAGCCTTTTCCATTACCCAAAACCGCTGACATTTCCCAGCCATTGTGTCGTCACCCTGTCTTCCTCATTTATTTTTTTCCATGTGTTGCATATATCAAAAATTAAATTATTGATTGACAAGTGTCCTCAACCCTTTCCTTCGCCCACAGCCATGAGCACAGCTGAAAAGGTGAAAGTGAAAACAACTGCTTCCATTGTTGCTTGTCTCTTTTTGTTTGTGCAAAACAATTTAACAATTTATGTGTAAATTTTCACAACGGAAGTTGTTGAAACTTATGTGTAGTGGGGCCACCAGAGCGGCAACAGCAGCAGCAACAACAGCAAAAACATCAACTAACACTGCGGCAATAATAGTGCTATAGTTAAACTTATAAGGTCAGTGTCATATTTGGTCAGCTCGTCGAGCATATTTCTAACGAGCAGATGAGTCACCTCATACACGAGATACAGATACGGGAGATACAGATACATTCATTCATTCATAGCTAAAACACACCGGCAGGCAACACTTTCCCCTAGAAGTTCGTTGTAGAACAAAGAAAGCTTTAAATGCGTATTGTTTACTAGCGAAATCTTGTTCAAGTGGTTGACTCACTTGAGAAGCACTCCTCCGGAAAATATACCCCACTTTGATCATGAGATCTATGCTTAGTATTCTAGATTTCGACGAATTGATGAATAAACAGACCACAAAATACCTAGTCTCGTCTAGCCGAAGCTCTAATTATATGTATTTAATATCAATTTGCATGCCTGACATCATCAGTCAAACGAAGACCATTATAATTCTAACTTTACCTTGGCTACTGAATTTTAATCTAGAAAAGAAATTTCACTTTTATGAGCCTCTCCCGCGCTTATTTCTGCGTATTTTGCGCAGAATTCCTTTGAAAAGTCAACGTTTGTTATAGCTGCACACATTGTGTTAAATAAAGAAATGTGAAAGAAAGAAGTTAACATCCTTTTATCAGTCAATTATGATTAATAAACGCAATCAGAGAGATTAGCTGGTAAGTGGGAAAAAATTCTCAGACAAATCTAATCAGGGTTTATTGCTTCATATAGTGAGAACACAAAGTAACAAGTATTTTAAAAGAGAAATAAATGGTAGTAGCAGATGATTGTGGCTTTTTACAAGTCGGAAATGCGATTAACTTGGGTTATCTTGGGGGATTTCTTAAGGGTTATTCCTTAGTGGTAGCTCTAGAAATATAAATTTCTGTAGGATTACAGGTTACAGATTAATCTTGACCATTCCTTTGAAGTATGAATAAAAAATAGGTATAAAACTTAATGGGTTCCCGTAACGAGCTAGTTTATGTGTTTGTTTCGGGTTATCCAGGGAGACTTTTTTAATTATTGACTAAGCGAAAAAGGGCTAATCAGGCGGAAAAGCATAGCCATAAGCCAAAATTTGAATATTTTCTTTTGGGTGCGTCGGTTAGCTTGTTGCTAGGACAAAAGCCATTTAAAGAGCCGGGTCCGCACGTGGCTCTCCTCTCTTGTATTATTTGGCTCTCTCTCCCCGCGTCTCTTTTGGGCACACGCCCAAAACAACAACGGCGGTGCGAATAAATAAGTGAGGATAAACAGAAAGAAATAACGTGGGGAAAACAAAAACAAATCAAATGGGTTCGCGAGAAGTTCAAGAACAAAATAAAACCCAACACGAATTTCCCTCTGCTTTTATTTGGTTTTTGCGGCTGTGGCGAACTTAATTAAATATGCAAATAATTTGCGTGCCTTCGTGGTTGTTTTCTTTTTTTTATGCTCTGATTATATTGCATAATGCACGATATTCGGAGATTAATGCGATTTGGAAGTCGCAGAAACGAAAACTGGGACTCGGTCACATCCGAAACTCATTTATTTCTTTATTTATCGGGGGAAAACTTGATTTCAAATTCGTTTTCGATCAAGGTTGTGGGAAAGCAGAAGAAAAGCAAATGTAAAAGAAAATTAATGTGAAAAATTAATGATAGAAAGCGAATTGATCAATCATTGTGGGATGGGTATTGAAAATTGATAAAAACACCCGTATCCTCATAGGGGTAAATTATAATTAACGTTTGTAGAGATCATGAGGGAACAATCATTTATCTCCACGACACCAAAAAGAGGGCGTATTGTCTTTTTTATGTGAAAAATTCCCACTTTAATTATTTTCAGGAAATGTGCTTTTTATGAAGTTTCCTATAAAAAAACAGATTTGGTCATCACAAGAAATCACCTCTATATACTAAAAATTCCTAAGGAAAAGTATTTATAATTAAATTACTTTTAAGACATGTTTTTTATAATAAAACATAATTAGTTGATTGATTGATTGAATTGTAATTGAATGGACATTTAAAAACTCCGAAGTTACACTTCAAACCCACAAAAAATTGTCTAAATTAAACATTTGTTATGCCCATTAAACCACCAAAGAGATATAATCGCAATCATTAACATTTTTAAACCAAATAAATGGCTGTGATTTTACCTCAATTTTTTCTCCACATGATTTTCGGTTATTTTGAAATGCTGCCTCTGCTGAGCCAACAAACCTCTGCCCAGATAGCATCTTTGGAATGCGTTAATCTGCTCTCTCATAATCCATCTCCAACCCACCACCCACCTGCCTGTTGACGTCATCATCACCGGCTGATGTCTAGGTCTTCGCACTCTGTCAGGCTCTTAAAACGCCTAATATATATGTACATATGTATATATTCAGATATTGCCTGTGTGGGCAAGGCAAGTGTTTGTGGCGCCGTTGGCAACAAAGTGGGAGAAATGGCTTTTTCATGCTCTTCGCCAATTTCCAAACAAATTCTAAACATTTGGGCAATAGAATTTTTCAATGAACTATTTGATATGCTGATATAGATGATATGTATGTATGTATATATAATTATATGCTTGCGCCCAGAGTCTCATAAATTAAGCCATCAGTTGTCACAGACCAAAAGAGATTATTTGGTGGGGAAAAAACAAGAGAAAAGAGAAGGTTGATCTGCACACGAAATTAAATAAATAATATAAACACAGCCCCAAAAATAGCTGCCAAGCAAAAGAGTGCGAGCGAGAAGGCTACACAGAAAAAAATAAAAATACAAAATGTCAGTCTTATATGTGTTTGTAGGTCAATGTTACTTATTTAAAGATAGATTTTTTTTTTAAGTGATACCACAATAGATTGGGCAAAGAAAGGTTTAAGTCCTTAATTATCATTTTCCATTTAATAAAGACTCGAGATGATTAAAAAAAATAAATCAAAGCTTGATTTTTTTTGGGAAAATTTCTTTCCCTTTAGAATCCTGTGTCATTCATGAAGTTATTTTATTTAAAAGTATATAGACTGAATGGAAATAAAGTATGTTTTATAAAATAAGATGATACTCTTTTATGAATGGCAAATCATAAGTGCTGCTAATATTTAATAAATATTATAAAGTTGAATTTCTCTCTGTGTAAAAAAAGCCGCATTGAAAATGACAATTCTTTTCAGTCCGCTTACATTTATTATTCCCGTTTGAATTTAATTCAATTGCAGACGAAAACGTGTTGTTGTAGGATCAACCGTGCCTGTCTCCGAGCAACAACAAAAGCGAGAAAAGATAATAATAATACTAATAATAAACAGGAAGAAGAGGCTATCAAAGGCAAAACTTGCTAAAGATCTCACAGAAGAAATGTGCAGCTAAGTGAGTTGATCAAGACTTGCCTTCGCTAGCGATATATTTATACATACGTTTTGTGTGGATAGTTGCCAAGCCACAAAACGCATATCTTCACTGCGATGAATTGAATTGAAGTTGTGATTAACTTTAATTGTGTTATGCAGATGTCAGCGGGGGACGGGAAGCGTCGAATAGTTATAGTAATCAAAGTGCAGTCGCCTCGCCAGAGCAGCGAAAGCCAGGCCATCCGTGTCGCCGCCATCCAGGAGCGCAGTTAAGGGGCTTGGGGTTTTTGCAAATCCCCCAACTCTTGATAGGATCTCTAACCACTTAATTGCCATCTGAGCGCCAACTATTGTTGCTCGGCAAACCGCAGTGCGCGAATATAATAGGCATCTCAGTAATAAATTTAATTATTTAATACATACATATATTCTATTTTTTATTAAATTTTAGTTGTTTGTATGATTCATTACGTAGTTTTAAGAGTTCATTTAACATTATTTGGGTTACGTTTTTTAAGTTAAACTATAACCTTCAGGAAAATCCATTTTCGGTAACCCAAAAACTCGAACGTTTTTTCAATAAAACTCTTGACCAATTGTTAACAAAAATACAACCTTAAAACAAAAAGAACACACACACGTTCGTGGACCGCAAGTACGTGAGCGTGTGGGTGTGGTTGTGGCTTAAATAAGCAACTTTGAACTATAAACAATATTCGGCACGCACTCACCTTTGCAACAACAATAACGACGACGACAGCAGCAGTTTTAACGGTAATGCAGCCACCCCGCTGTCTCTCCGCTCTTTTCCACTCTCCTCTGTGCGCTCTCTCTCTCACTGCCGTCTCCTCGCCTCTCCCTTTTCGATTTGTAGTTTTTGGTTGCTGCAGCGCTTGCTTTTTTATGCACACATAAATTTTCAAACTGCGACGCCCTTTTTTCGTTTTTCTCTCTCACCAAACTAAACAACAACTATCGCACACACTCACACTCGCACACAGCTACAAACACACGCGCGCGCGTTGTTAACAACAATTTGGCTTTTCACTCTTTGTGTATTAGATTTTCCTCAACGACTTCGATTTCGCTAACCGCTTTTCCTTTCGCTCTGCGCAAAAGTCGCTCACGGAAAATCTTTGCTCGACGGGGGCAATCTGCCTATTTATTATTCAACATGCAACACTTGCGTCGTGGTCCTTACATTTAATTCCTTCAACTATGTTTTGCTGCTGCACTTTACTTTGCGATTCGCCCGACACAAGCAATCGCCGCTTAAGATTATTTACTGTGACCGTTCGCTGCTTCCGACAATAATAGTGCTGACATTTGCCAGAAAACGTACGTTTTTATCCTCCGAGGCCTCTGGTCACACTTGACCGAAAAATACTGGATTACCCAAAAATAAAAAGCTAGAAAACAGGTGAATTCCAAGGTGGATGCAGATGCAAGCTCTGTGGGAAGACATTATAAATGTAGTAATAGGCCTTAATTTTCTAAAACAGCGCAATTCCTGCTGCCCGCTGTTTTTAAATTTTTACGCATCACACTTCATCAAAAGTGCAAATTTGACGGGAAAATAGAGGGAATGACATCACTGACACGATTTTACATACCTTTTTCGAAAAGTCTGGCAGTGACTGTCTCTTGTGGCGATGCCAGATCTTTGAATCTATAGCTGCAGGCGTTGCCAGAATGTGAGTTTTGAGCCAATAGCGCTGCCGGACTGTGCAGCTGCTGTTGAAGAGAAAATACGCGTGTTTGATGGCAATTTTTTTAAACTAGATAGGGTAAAAGGAAAAAATATTAAAATAATAAATAATAAGTTAAATTTGAAATAAAATAAACCTGAATTTCATGTATATATTTTATTAAAATTAAAAAGTTTAATAATAACTTTGTTTAAGACCATACACAATAAAGTAAACATTATATATGGAGTAAAACATGACATTTTAAAGGATGTCATAAAATATGTGTATGGCATCCACCTAAATAAAAAATGGAATGTTCCATTTTGAAAAATTTGTGAATTATTCAAATGTTTCTTTTTTCTAGGAACTACACGGGGGATAAATATCAATGTTCGCTGTAAAGTCGTAAATGAAATATAAAACATCTACTTTTTTAATTTAGTTTAATTTAGTGTACGTATATTTTTATTTTGTATTTAAATTAAGAATTCATCGATTACGGACACTAACATATTGTGCCATATAAAACAATATAGTGGTGACATTGAATGGCTCTAATCCTGTTGATGGGATGTAAAAATATTTTAAAACTATGGTAATGATGATACATCCAGGGTATTCCCTTGACGACTGAATGGCTGCGTTCAGCAAATCAACTGATCACTGATCAGTGATGTATCACTTAAGTTTGTTTTGGCACTTCTCAAAGACCTATAAAACGTTAATCGTGTTTACCAGAAAAGATTTTGAGCTTAATGAAAAGCTTGATATTAATAATAACGGCAAAACTTTGCTTTAGTTATCCGATAATTTCAGCAGATATTTTCAGTTAGTCAAGGGAATACCCTGATTTATTCATACGTCAAGGGAATACCCTCGATATAAATATTTATTTTTATAAAAAATATCGATATATTGATACTTTTATATATGTTTCGCATCTCTAGTTGGCATCGACGTTATCTCACCTCTAACGCTGAACGGAACGAACGAACGGTTTCGTCGTCGCGCGCGTGTGTGGTGTCTGTGTGTACTGAAAAAAAAAAACATTTTTGGGGCCGCAGCATAACGGAGGAAACGTTCGTGTAATTATTATACAATACTCGTATTTGTTCTCGCAGCAAGTCGAATAAGCTAAATTGTGCTATCTAACCACAAAAATACGAAAAAGTTAGCTGAATTACGTGAGTAGAGGCTCTGTATGCGTGTGTGTGCCAGAGCGAGGCGGCAAATCAGTGCGGCGTGAAAGAGGGAGAGCAGCAAAATATAAATTGCTGTAAATGCTTCGCGGCGTGTGTCTGTTGTCTGTGTGTGTGTTTAGTGTGTTCCTGTGTTTGTAATTGAGCGTGTGTGTGCTAAAACAAATGCTTAAATTGCAACAAAGAAAATTGTATAAAGTATACGAAGCGAAGAGCAGAGCGAAAGCAACGAAGGAATAAAAAGAGAAGAGGCTGATTGAAGAAAAGAAGAAGAATAAGCAGCCGCCGCGAGTTTTTTTGCGCGCGCGTGTGTGTGATTGTGTGCATACACATATTTATATATTTGTACATGTGTATATAATCAAAAAGAAAAAGAAGCAGCAGCTGAAAGTCATAAAAATGCGATTTCGAGTGCTTAAAAGTAATGTTTAATTTCCTGATTTCTTGCAGCGCCTAACAACGAAAATTATAAATAGTATATATAATAATATGTATAAGAAAAATACAACAACAAGGTTAAATATAGTGCTTAAACAGTGAACACTGCGGTTTCAAACGTCTTTTTTGCATGTCTTCCTCTTCTCCGTGTTTTTTAACCATCAAAACCCACAACAGCAATAATAACAACACCAACGAATGGATTGAAATACAAAAACAAGAACATTTGAGAGCGTGAGAGAGCGAGAAGAAGAGAAAAGAGAGGCGTCGGCTAACAGCTTATCATTTGACAAAGCACGAGCAAGAAGCAGAAGCAACAGAAGAAGGGAAGGAAAACCAAAACGCTGATTGCGCTGAAATGTGAGTAATCTTATTAAACCGAAAAAGGCAAAGATACGAATGCATAACTAGGGAAAAAAGTAACTGCAGCTCTTAAACTGTGAGAAAATGTGTGTTCACTGTTTGAGTATTTCTGTCTCTCTTGTATTTGCCATTTGTATCTGATAAGAGCGGAAGTGCAATTTAAAGACCTTGGGAATCGTTTATTTACATATGTATGTATGTACGTATTTATCTATCGGGTTCTCATTTGTCGGAAACTAGCCAAATTGGACGCTTAATTACGACTCACACTCAAGTGCATAAACATAAATATTAATAAATATTGGTAAAAACAGTTTATAACTTTTCAACCTAAAATATTAAAATGGGGAAATGTTAAAATCGACAAAAAATATATATGATAATAAGGAAAAACAAACCAAAATTTGTTGATCAAAATAATTATAATAATAATGTAGTAAAAACATTTTATAATTAATAATACAGAAATAATAAATATTTCATTATTAAATTAAATGAAAACTATTATGAATGCCTAACAGGTAAAAATTTGTTCCAAGATGTGGGTAAAATATTGTATATATTTTCTAAAAGTTACAGGCTAAACAGTTATCCTTGTTTTTTTGTTTTCTGCTTGGAATTTTCTTTACCAGAAATCCAGGAAAAGTTTCCATTTGGCCCCTGGCAATCCAATAGGAATTCCGTCAGTTACTGCCAAGTAAGGGATCTGGTTTGGATGTTGTGCCATCAAAAGTTATTCATGCCGTCAGTCAAAGTCTATAACAACCAATTAAAAGAACCAAAACACAAACGAAAATGCCAACGCATTCGTAAATAGGAAACAGAAAAAGAAAACAAAAATGCCGAAAGCCATTTCCGAGAGATTTTCTTATGGGGTTAAAGACTAAAAGCCCGAAAACCAATTACGGCCAACTAGTTGGACTTAATACTAGTTGACAGCCATTGGGCCAAATACGATCTTAGGCCAAGTTTAACAACTTAAGGCAGGATTATCAAAAAAATATCGTTCTAAACTTATTTAGCAAACAAAATTATAAATTATATCTTTCCAATTTTAGTTGCAAATCGTAAAATCTAAATCTACAAATATGAACTTTCAATTAAAAGTTGTTGCAATAGTTTCCTTTTGCCTTATTTTGTCCTCTTGTTTTTTTCCCCTTTGCATACACAGAAGGCAACATCAAGGAAGAGACAGATACGGAAAATAAAGACACTGAAAAAGGCGAGCTTGCAGAAATAAATTCTCTTTCCTTAGTTCGATTTTGCAAAAATTCCGAAGGCGCATACTAAAAACAACATAGGTCGAATAAAAAACTGCCCAAAAAGAAATAAGTAAAAACAAAAAAAAAAAAAAAAAATGAATAAAAAAAAAAAAAATAACGTGGCAAACAAAAATAAGTTCCTCTTGTTGTTGTTATTGCTGTTGCGGCGGCTGCATTGGATACATAAAAACAAACACACACGAAAAAAATAAAAACAGACGTCTCTTTTTCTTCCCACTTTATCTCCTTCATGGCTGATGTTGTTGTTTCCATTGCACTCCAATCTGCTGCTGCTTTTTCTAGCTCCATTCGGCCTCTTGCTACCATCTTCTGCCTTTTTCTTCTTCTCCCGGTATATGTATTCATGTAAAACAGCAGAAGAAGAAGAAATAAGATACCGTTGCCAGTCAGCCAGTGGATTGTATTAGTTTTTTTTTCTGTTTGTGCTTTTCTTGTCTCCATCACATTTTTTTGTGCTCTTCTTCGCCTGTCTTCCGCTTCTCTTCCTGGTTGAGACTTTTTCTCCTTGGCAGATTACAACGTTACATTTTGGCGCACTACTTTGTCCACCGATTTGCATCAGTTTTATTTTTGTTAGTAAATAGTGAAAACGGGAAAATATCTTTATTCAGAACTACTCTAATCTAATAGAGCTTAAAATATTATTAATAATTGAATACTTCGCTATGCGTCCATGTATGAACTTATTTAAAAAATATATTTTTAATAAAGCTCTGCATATATCTTAAATTTTGAACACATTGGTAAATTCATGTGTTCTCAGTTTCTATTTGTGACCTTAACATATTCTGAATGGGAATTGTAAATAGTCTCCCCTATAGGGAATTTCTGACACCCAGAGGCATGTTGTGGATTATTCCCCATGCTTTGTTCGATTCTTTTATCTTAGATATATAGATAGGTATATCTATGTATCTGTATATGTATCTTTGCATCCATTGCATCAGCATCCGCAATTGGCTGTTTATCTGTATCTGAGTAAGACCGAAATAGTTGCATTTTGGAGGTCTGCACTTTCATGGCGGAAAAATGAAAAGCGAAACAATGCCATAAATACAACAAATATGCCATGCACACACACAAAGGCGGGTTGTAACGAAAATAGATAAATAAATTCAGAAAAGAACAAGGAAAAACTTTTACAGAATGTGAATGTGCAATGGGGATTCGGGATTTCGGGGAGCAGTGGAGGCGGTGGCGGAGCGATGGGGAGTGTGGTAAATGGCCTGCTGTAAAATGTTGTTGACTGTTTAGAATTTAAACTTAAATTTAGAACCGAAAAGTTCAAACGCAGCTGCAGCGCCAAGAGGAAAATGTAAATAGAAACTATAGACAAAATGGGGAAAACTGGGAGTTGAATGATACACAAACATATCTAAATATATGAATATTTTATATTAGAAGCTAACGAAAATAGTTTTTATTTAACTTTCTTGAGCTTCGAACTTCTTTACTATTTCAATATATTTTCATTTTGAATGTATCTATGCCTCTTTCACCATGCGTGTGTATTGTCTTTTTATTTTGACAGTTGAATGAACCCAAGCATTTATTATAAAAAAAAAACCAGAGAGACAAAAAAACGAAATAAAGGCTAAATACACACAAGCGCACACACAATTACAAACAGAAAGAGCATGCAAGATAAACGATAAGTAAGACAATTGAGGTAAAGATAATAGTGTGAAAGTGATTTAAGAAAGTGTCTAGCCACAGTGATTATATATTTATAATGTAGTACAGGAAGTTTAGGCAGAATCCGATAAATATAATCTTATTCAATATTCTGAATCCTCGTTTTAATGGGGAAATGTGCAAGAATTTTATTCATATTAAATAAGTATGAGTTTTTAAAATGATCCTGCAACAATGTCTTAAAAACAATTGTTTATTTTAAAAGGATTTTTGTATGTCAGCTTTTGTAGTTTTCAAAATAAATAAAGCTTTTCAGCAACTATTGAAAACTATAAATTTGACCTCAACTGTATACTGATAGTGAGAGGAAGCGGGCCAGATAGAGATGGGGATAGAGCGAGATGGCAAAAGAAAGACCTCACCAGTCAAGCCACAAAAAGTAATTTTGTGTTGGAGCTAGAAAAAAGGAGGAAAAAAGACAAAATAAAAAAACTGCGTGCAGGCCTTTCAATAAATGTGAGAATAGGAGGGGGACACACAAAAGAGGTAGGGGCGGAGGGTGTCCCAGGCCAGACAGTAAATGAAGTTTACGTAGAGTTGTTGGCCCGGCAATGTTGTTGTTGCCTTTATTGGTTTTCCTTTTGCTGCTTCGTTTTTTTGTATTTGAATTCTTTTCTTTCGTTTTATGTTTTTTCTTTGTTTTTTTTTTTTGTGCAGCTTTATATTTTATTCCTACCGTTCAGACACAGATACGCTGAATATGCAACTTTGTATGGGACATTAGAAACAGAGAATTGGTTTTTTGGTCAGCAAAACATACACATAAACAGAAAATGTTCACAAAAATAGCACGAAATGGAAATTGAAATTGAAGTTCAGTGTTTTGTTTTATAAGCCAATTTAGAGAATCTAAAATTAAATTATACTTTAAAGCTTGAAATATATAAATAAATTTGATACAAAATACTATATTTATAAAGTGATTTTTATTTCTTTAACTATTTGAGTTGGTCTTTGGGCGTTTTAGCCTTTTTTTTTTAATACTTTTACAAACACTGTTGCCAGTTTTCAGGTTCTGTGTGTGCCTAATGCATTTTCACTCTCTTTTGGAGTGGTTTTCTGAGTGGATGTGGGAGGGATTTCTTTAGATTTTTCTGTAGTGATGATGTAGGCTGCTGATGGGTTTCTTGAGGGCTCTCAAATGCTTTGGTAACAATGAAAATATAATTTCATCGGTTCCACATGGCCTTAAATATATTTATATATGTATGTTGGTTTGGTTACCATTCATCGAATCAGTTCTCCAATCAATGTTACAAATTGAGGTTACCCAACCAAAATGGTTCTTCGTTCTCTTCGATTCCCTTTTTCGAATTTTTCGTCGCCTTGTGCATTTTTCGTGCTGATTCGTCGTTTAATGGGCTTCGCTTAAAATCGAATCAACCAGGGACGCACATGTATGACTCTTTATACAGAGGTTACTCGATAAAGAGAACCCACGAAGACCACACATTAAAATATGGATTATTTTTTTCTAAAATTATGTTTAAATAATGTAAATATAAATATATTTTGATCGAGAATAGCAGATAAACTAAAAAAAAAAACTATTTTATTGTAGGGAAAAAGTTACTAATGTAAAAGGGATGAATAAAAAAAACCAAACAAATAGATTATTTTTTTAAGTTATTTAATGTGTGTATACTTTAAAACAAGTCCGGTTTTTGAGCGGCAACTGTATAATATACAAAGCAATTCCCCGGCAATTTTCCCCTCCTTTCCTTTTTTGCAAATTTTTGGGCGCTGTTTTTCGACCACGCATGACGCGCGCATTTTTCGTGCTGTTCCAGTTTAAGCTTTAAGTTCTCGTCGGCACATAAATCGATAAATGTTTGCTTAATTCTTTTTCCTTTTTCTGGCTGCCGCGGCGGCCACACCTTTTACGTATATAGCAGGATGCGAACTGCTTTTTATTTTCCGTTTTCTGTTTTTGTTGTTTTGCTCTAGATTTTCCTGCGCTGCCTGATTTTCCTGTGTGTGCCAGCAGCTGCCAAGGAAAAGCCAAAAGCAGCAAAACATGTGTTCGAAAGCGAAGTCAAGACAAACTGGCGTCGCCTGTCAGAGTAAAAAAGTCTTGAAGAAAACAAAAAACAAAATAAAATAAACTACAAGAGAGGGGTTACCGTTGGATGGACCTTCCTAGGGTTAAAAAGAGTTGCTGGGACGTGAGGTGCTGGGGGAAACTAATAAAATGGATTTTGCTGCCGTCTGCCAAAAAGGATTTTGTTATACCCTATCTAGGGATAGTTT
>JAEIIL010025472.1:0-17192 GCA_018905715.1 Drosophila lini | reverse complement strand
TAAACGTAATCGTCAGTGTGGTGGTCAAGGATCCTGCTAAGTTCTCAAACTTTGAAATTGTTTAATAAAAAATAAATGAACCCTGAAGGTAGCGAATAATCTAAGGTTTTAACCCATCCACTACATGCATTCATTTACTCTCTTTCACTATTAACTCGTTAGTTTCCTCAATCGTCACTCTCTTTCACCATTAACTCGTGAGTTTCATGATCCCTTCTTAGTCGTCACTCTCCTCAAACGTGGGACTACTGGGCGAGTACGCCGGACTTGTGGGACTGTAGTGCGATGGCGCCGTCGGCGAGTACATCGGCGATGTGGGCGAATAGTTACGTGCCGTTGGCGTATACGTCGGCGATGTGGGCGAGTACTTGGTGCTGCTGGGCGAGTAAATAGACATGTTGGGCGAGTACCGCGGGCTTGTCGCCGAGTATGTCGAGCCAGTGGGACTATATTGATTCGACGGTGAGTGCTGCGGCGAACTGGGTGAGTACAGCGGTGACGTGGGTGAATATTTGGGCGAAGCCGGCGAGTACTGCGGTGATCCGGGCGTATATTGCGGTGATCCTGGTGACCCATCGTACGAGGGTGATGGCGGCGAGTATGTCGGTGATGTGGGCGAGTACTTTACACCCGTCTGCGAGTAGGCCGGCGAGGCTGGTGAATAATGTGGCGAAGCTGAATAGTTTGGACTCGTCGGCGAATAAGAAGGTGTTACGGGCGTATAATTCGGACTCGTTGGTGAGTACGAGGGCGACGTAGGCGAGTAACATGGTGACGTCGGCGAGTACGATGGACTCGAGGGCGAGTACGATGGCGATGTCGGTGAATAGGAAGGCGAATTGGGTGAATAGTTGGACGAACTGGGTGAATAGGCATTGCCCGGCGAGTACATGTTGCTGCCGCTGCCGGCAAACGAGGGACTCGACTGGAAATTGGATGTCGGCGAGTAAACCGGCGACGTTGGCGAGTAACCAGATGATGAAGGCGAATAGCCCGTCGACTGTGGATTAAAGTTCGGTGTGGTTGACGCATAACGTGGACTGGCCGATGCATAAAGCGGCGATGTTGGCGAATAATTGGGACTGGAAGGCGAATAGTTCGGCGAAGCGCCTCCCGGCGATGAGGCCGTATAGTTGGGACTTGTGGGCGAATACGATGGCGACACACTGGGCGAGGCCGGGAAATAGGGTGACATCGACGGACCCGGTGAGCTGGGCGAGGAGCCCGGATGAGCTGGTGACCAACTGGGTGACATTCCAGATGCATCCGAGGCTGCCGAGGGCGAGAAACTGGGTCCACCCGGGGTCATGGCACTCACTGGCAACGCAGAAAAGAAAGAGATAGAAATATATATTTGTGTTAAAAATGAAGTTTTCAAGTATTTCTAAGGAATACTCACCATGACCTGGGGGCGAGAAGTAACGCGGCGTATTGCAGTTAACCCACGGCGTCATGGGCGGCGTCATGCTCGGCGTGGAGCCTCCACCAATGAACATGGCCGCACCGCCCAGCATACTGCTGCCCAAGGTATTGGGTATCTCAATGCCAAACCGGCACTTTTCGGCGTCCAGGAGCAGGTCAAAGCATCCGGTACCCATTTTGGGCAGCTGTCCCATAATAATATTCTCGGAAACGCCCCTCATGGGATCCGTTTCGGCATGGGCAGCGGCATCCATAAGCACATCCACTGTCTCCTCGAAGGAGCAACGCATAAGGGCACCGGTGTCCTGTCTATTGATGCCATGACGGGTGATGGCCATCAAGTGACCCTTGGCGGTCATCACGTCGCACAACAACGCCAAGTGTCGGTAGTTCACGTAGAGACCATAGAACTGCAAGACGGCGTTCATCTCCTTCTCCACGGATTTGCGCACCGCCTCGATGCCCAGCACCTGGAAGATCTCGCAAATGTCGTTGGAGGAGGTGCGTATAGGATCAACATCCCGCTCGGAGAGCACCTTCATCATCGATGTGCCGTCCGTTTCCAGAAGCCACTCGCCAATGGCCTTGAACTCGCCCGTTTCCGTGATAACGATACGCTTTTTGCTGTCTGTTTGCGGGAGATGCATATACACCTTGCCAATGGCCTCGATGCCCTGGAGCGTCATGTCCGACAGCATGTTGGCCTCGATGCAGCGCAGGAACATATCATCCTCCATCTTATCCACAGCCTCATCCTCATCCTGGAACTTGTTCTCCTCGTTATTCATTATCCTGATCCTCAGCACCAGCTTATCCGCATTGTCATCATTGAAGATGCAATTGAGATCCTCGCCAAAGCCCACATTGATCTTCTCGGCAATCTGCTCCATGGTCAGCTTCTTGTCTGTCATCCTCTTGCGATCCAGTTCAATGCGGAGCAGCCAGGGCGAGATGCGTGTGGGATCAAAGTCGGGCATTTCGTAGTAAACATTAACAAACTCCTGATCCTCGGATATCACTGTTCTCTGGGGATCCGGATCATAGTAAATGGCCGTATTCGCTGTGACCTTACGCAACGTGGTATGCTCTAACCGGCACAGCACATTCTTGGCCTTTTCCGCATCGCGTGCGGCGCCGCCGGTAAGAAAGACCGTGAGTGAGGGAGCCTTGGGCTTCTTGGAGATATTGATAATCTCCTTGAGTCGGGGCACACCCAGGGTTACGTTCTTTGAGGAGACACCAGCGAAATGGAAAGTGTTCAGGGTCATCTGAGTGGCAGGCTCACCCAAACTCTGGGCAGCCAAGGCGCCCACCATCTCGCCGGGATTGGCCTGAGCCTGCTGGAATCGGGTTTCGATTTCACCAATTAACCACTCGAAGGCCTCGGCGGATAGACGGAACTCCTCGGACACATATTTGGTGCAGAGAGTGGATCGTATGAGGCATTGGAAGAGCAAGGTGGCGTTTTCATTGGCCTGCTTGGATATGCGATCATTTCCCGTGACAATAACGCAACGCTCCAGCAAACCCTTGACGCCATTGATCACCCGCATGGGTGACAGATCCGTGGGTAAACGCTTATTGATGTGAAAGATCTTCTGGACATTCCAGATCATACGCTGAAGATTGCAGGGCAAGACCACCTTGGAGTCGCCATTGGGAAAGATTTGCCGCAGACTGTCACGATCGGAGACCAGGTGATCCCACTCAGCCTCCAGCTCCTGGATGGCCTCGCTGCTATCGGTGACCTCCTTGATCACGTCGTCATTGAAAACCTTCCTCATGTAACGCTCGTTGCTCCAGTCAAACTTGAAGCGCTTTTCGAAGGCCTTGTTGGAGAGCTTAACGGTGGGCAGATTCTGGAATTCCACCAACTCACCGCAGAGACCATCCTCGCCGTAACGCAACTGGATAAGCTGACCCACTGAGTTACGCACTGTGCCGTCATAGTTGACCATCACCGACTCCATGGCCTTGATGAGACGTCGCTGGATATAACCAGTTTCGGCTGTCTTGACGGCGGTATCAATGAGACCCTCACGACCGCCCATGGCATGGAAATAGAACTCCGAGGGTGTCAAACCGGCCAGATAGGAATTCTCCACAAAGCCACGCGACTCGGGACCATAATCATCCTTGATGAAATGCGGCAATGTGCGCTTACGAAAACCATATGGGATACGTTTACCCTCCACGTTCTGCTGGCCCACACAGGCAATAACCTGGGAGATGTTAATGTTGGAACCCTTGGAACCGGACACCACCATGGCCTTTAGATTGTTGTACTCGGTGAGGGATTTCTTGGCGGAGCCACCGGTCTTGTCACGAGCATCGTTCAGAATGCGATTCACCTTGTTCTCGAAGGTCTGACGTAGCGTGTTGCCCGGCGTTGGCTCCAGCTCCATGTTGTGCGCCTTTTGAATGACGTTTATCACATCATCCTTGGCCTTCTTGATGGCCATTTGGATTTCATTGTAGGTCTGGGGATCGGCGATGGTGTCACCAATGCCTATACTATGTCCCTCCAGGAGAAGCCAGTTATTGATGACCGTCTGGATGTTGCCATAGAACCTGCCGGCAATCTCGTGTCCCAGTTCCAGGAAACAGATATGCAACAGGGAGCCAGCCGATGTGCCCAGAGTCTTCTTGCACAGGATACCCATTATCAGTTCACCATGCTCCACCATTACCTTGGTGTCACCGGGCGATATCCATTTGTAGGGACCATCGTCCTCCTCGTCGGGATGCGTGGAGTGTGTCCGTATCATGTTCACATTGCCTGGTATAATCAGCGAGAAGATCTGCTTGCCGGTCCACAGGGGACGAGGCTTCAGGATGCATGGCTGCGGCATTTTGCCATCCCAGGTGGGCAGGAACATCAGCAAATTCATCATCTGTTCGCGGGTTATAAAGACATCACGTTTGGTCATCTTTCGCACCGCCGTCAGTGTGTCCTGCACAATGCCCATGACGGGTTTGTTGGCCTGCGGCGTTATAATCTGCCTTGGGGTTATGTGTATATTCTCCACCTCGGCTCGCGTCTCCATCGATTGGGGGACATGAAGGTTCATCTCGTCGCCATCGAAATCAGCATTGTAGGGCGACGTACAGGATAGATTCATGCGGAAGGTGGACCAGGGCAATACCTTCACCCTGTGACCCATCATACTCATCTTGTGGAGCGTGGGTTGTCGATTGAAGATCACCAGATCGTCGTCACGCAAATGCCGCTCCACCTTGTACCCGCATTGGAGATGCAAATCCGATGATTTCGGATGAAATCTCAAATCAATACGCTCGCCATTGTCCCGCACAATATACTTGGCTCCCGGATATTGCGAGTTGCCGCGCCGCACCAGCTCCTGCATCCGATCAATATTGAAGGGAGTGACCAGCTCGGGAAAGGTTAGATTCTGGGCAATGGAGCGCGGCACACCGACCTGATCGATACGCAAATTGGGATCCGGTGTGATGACAGTACGCGCCGAGAAATCAACACGTTTGCCCATCAAATTGCCACGAATTCTACCCTCCTTACCCTTGAGACGCGCCTTGATGGCCTTCAAGGGTTTGCCGGACTTTTGCATGGCCCTTGGCATGCCGGGCATATCGTTGTCCACCAAAGTGGCCACATGGAATTGCAGCATTTTGATGTTCTCCTGAATCACATGCGCCGCAGCACCACTGGCCTCGTTCTTCCGCAACTCATTGTTGGCCTTGATAATATCCGATAGCTTGTGGGTCAAATCATCCTGATTCTTGGCCGCCCCGAACATCACAACCGCCGGACGTACGGCCAGCGGGGGTACAGGCAACACGGTGACAATCATCCAATCGGGGCGGGCAAACTTGGGATCCATGCCCAGGAGTATACATTCCTCGTCGGTGATGTGCTTTAGGATCTCCCACACGCGCTCTGCCGACACCACAATCTTCTTCTCCTGCGAATCCTCGTTGGCATGCTTCCATTCGGCGGTTAGATCAAGGCCTGTTCTCCTAATGGATGGCTGGTAGTGACCGCAACCGCCGTGACCGGGCTTCTTGTTGGGATCCGGCGCCTGGTTGTCTTTCGTCAGGTCCATGTCCTCGCCGCCCTCGCAAATGGTCTTGCCCTTGCACAAATCGTAGACATAGGCCAAACGCTTGCGCGGCTGTCCCTTTGACTTGAGCATGATCTCCTTGATTTTGGGATTTTGCGGTGAGACCAGCATTTTGGAGCAGTAAAAGCATACGCAACGCAGGATCTTGATGGTCTTGGTGACGAAACCGATGTGAAAGACCGGTTTGGCTAGGTCAATGTGTCCGAAATGGCCGGGGCATTCGGTCATGTTGCCAGCACAGGTTTGACATCGCGAAGTCCTGTCAATGACACCCTGACGGGGATCCATGAGGCCACCCAGCTTGGGACGGCCGCCCTCCATGGTCTCGGCGAACTGGACGCCACCTTCGGTGACGGACATGCGGCGCTGGAAAAGAAGGAGAGATTATAAGTTGATTTAGAGTTGAGATTGGTCAGGGATCTAAAGGAAATTAAAGGCTTCTTTAGCCACGTTTTGATGGTTATAAAAAATAAATATCCTGTGTAAGTTTGCATGTATTAATTCCTATAGAATTATTTCTTTTTAATTTCCTATTTCCCTTGTTAAATATTTATATGAAAAATAATGTACAAAGTTCTTTACTCTCGAGGAGTAGTCGGCTCGGAAAATTTATTTTCCAGAGAACCATCAAGTCTTTTGTAAACAGTGACAGTCTAGCTACCTTTGCTTTAAATTTCCACAGAAAACAACCTTAAAAGGCATTGGTTTTGAGTTTGGTTCCCTGAAAAGCTATTGATACCTCTCACCTGCAGACAATTTTGATCAGGAAAAAGAGTAATTAGAACCCAAGACCCTAGACAAACTCCAGAGTAACCAAGAGACATAGGTAATTTATACAAATAATACATTAAATTAATTTTAATTTCCAATTTTCTTATATTTTTTATTAAACAAATTAACTTAGTTTTTTTTTATCGAAAAATTTAGATATTGACTTTCAATTTTGAATAAAAATATAGAAAAATATTAAAAATTAAAAACGACATGTGAGTACCTTGGGGCACTTAACCTTTAAGGAATGCATTATATTTTTTTTAAATAGGAGGTTTTTCGGACCGTGAGGATGTACACCCCAAACTAACTTTTTTTGAAGAGGACTCGGTTGAAACTTTATAACTCCTATACCTCTAAATATTTTTCAATACAAAATTTAACAGAAATTGTTGAAATATTGTTGTATTTATATGAAATTTAATTCATTAAGCTGAGTGAATTAACCTTACCCCCCTTAATGGCTGTACTATATCCTTGGGATATATAGATATATCAAGATATTCATAGCCTAGTCAAAGCCTTTTATCTAATATTTAATAATTTTTAATTTAATTGAAATGTATATTTTAAGACAGTTGTTTTTTAACTAAAACAGCAAAAATCATTAATATATTTCATATATTTCCCTTGATCCTCACTCTATTTCCAGGAACTCTCCTTAGCAGGATCCCCTAGATCGCACTTCTTCCAGTAATTGCTTACAAATACATAAACATGCAGGCAAATAAAGGCTTACTAAACATAATGCTGCCTAAAACTCGACAATATAAGCATAATATTATCCATTGTTTATTTTTTGCATATTTTATGCGATTGCGAATTCGGCCAAATTTTCGATACTATTTTTTTCAATATGGCGTCGCAGACGGTTGGGCATGGGAATGAGGGGGAACTGTTGCTGCTGCTGCTGATGCACTCACAATTTCATCAGGTGACAAAATGCCAAACTGTACGCGCTTCACCTGGCGCAGCGGCGCCTTCGAGTCCGTTGTGGTGCTCATCCTGGCTGCTGGAACCCACTAAGCGGCAGCTAACTTTCCGATGCTGCGTCGTCACACTTTTGCTTTTCACCTACTTCGCAGCTCGCGAATGCGAGGCGGATGGAAAAAAACGGAAGAGGCGAGCACGGGGAGCAACGGAAAATAACGGAAAAGAGTGCAGGCCGGTTGGGTAAACAATCAGTTTTTGTTTTTGCCGCTTTGGAAGTGCATTCTTTAACGGATTCGCGCAAAAACGACAAGAATACAGTTTTTCGCGTTTTTCGTGAAAACGCGGACCACGCTAGAGCAGGCCAAAAAGTCGATTGCTGACGCAATGGCATCGATGCTTATTTTATAGAGCCATCGATGGTCGAGGTGCTATCGATAGTTCTTGGTGGGTGCAAGAAATATCGATTGCACGGCACTTAATAAATAAATATATTTTGTAGAATTTAACAGTTTTATAAATTTTCACAAAAAAGTAGATTAAAAAATTAAAATTTCGAATGAATTTAATTAAAATTAAAACAAGTATCGATTGATTACGGCTATCGATAGCCCCGGCCGGTGTAATTCCGCTGGCGATCAGCTGTGTGTTTTGGGGAATTACGACAATAAAAATAAGTCAGGACAAGGACAAAGTCAGCCAGACACAAAACTGAAGGAAGGATGAGCGAGGCCGGCCCCAACGCGGATGCCCTGGCGGCCGAGAAGCAGCGCAAGTTTCGCATACAGGGTAAGGTGGTCTCTGTACCCGAGAGAATAAGACCTCCAAGCAGACACTTTCCTCTTGCTCTTTGCAGCCGCCGCTTTCCTGGGCTTGGTGGGCGGTGTATCCGCGCTGTTTGGATTCTCGCGCACGCTGGCCACCGCCAAGAAGGCGGACAGCAAGGTGTTGCAGCAGGCTGGCACCCGGCAGGGCATCATTCTGATGGACGAGGGCGCTACCCTGGCCATGCGTGCCCTGGGCTGGGGCACGCTGTACGCCGTCCTGGGCACGGGTGCCTTCTGCTACGGCTTCTGGAAGCTGAGCGGGGCCAAAGATGTGAGTGTACACTGCCTTAAGCCTCTCTCTTTTCTCTCTTTATCTTTCTCCTCTGTTCAGTTCCAGGAGTTTCGCCTAAAAATGGGCAACGCACTGCCTCGCATCTCCAAGGATGAACCACCCACCAGCCGCACTGACTTCGAGAGCCTCACCGACCTCATGAAGTACCTGGCCGCCTGGAACAAGGAATAAACCCAACAGCAGCTCCACAAACACCTACACACACGCAGTTAAATATAAACCTAAGGCCTAAGTAGACTAGAAATGTAAAACCAACCTCCTTGTTAATTTGAGTTCACATACAGGCAGACATACATAAATGCTTCCAGTTTCTTGTACAAATATGTTTCTTTTTTAATGTTTTTTAACTTGGAGCCGTATCGCATGAGAGTGAAAGGGAGAGCTAGAATTACAGAGGCCTGAAGTCGGAGAGAGAAGGCAAGTTTCATTTGATGCAAAACGGGCCAATTTTCAAAAAATTATAGCAGCGAAACGGTCAAAGTCAGCTTAATGAATTAAATACAGTTTAATAACACAATATTTCAATAAAAAAAATACCCCCCACTTAAGCCAAGCCTTTGCTTAATAGTAAAATGAGCACATATATAATTGCTGAGAATTGTATTATTTAAAATTGTAGGTAAATTAGGAATAAATGAATGACAATTAAATTGTAGGTAAATGCAAAAGAATAAATGAATGGCATGAGTATGACTTAGATCTAGAAAGAATATATCAAACTAAACAATTAAGTCCTTTCCAGTGCAGCCTGTTTATATCCTAGTTCAGTCGTTTGCCAGCTAGATTCTCGCGTATGGCATTGCTGGCCTTGCCGTGAAGTTGGGTTTGGACATGTTCCGCCAGCTCTTCCTGGAGTTGCACCAACTCCGTGTGCTCCACCAGAAACTTGTTGGCTTTGTTCATGAAAGGCAAGGAGCCGCGTATGAAATTCTGCAAATTGGGACACTCCTTGAGATATCGCTGCTGTTCCTCCCTTGGCTCAAAAGTGTATTGCCTTGTAGAGGCCTCCTTGGAGGATATCACAGCCTTGGAGACCAGTGTGTACCATTTCTTCTCCTCCTCCTTGGCACGGTCCTGATGCTGCTGCACAGTGTCCACCATGGTGGAGTCTATCATGACTGAAAAGTTGTGAATTATGTGATTATTTCAGTTAATTTGAGCCACTTTAGAGGGCAGGACTTACATTCGGCCAAATCCATGTTAAACAAACTGACATGACTGCCCCGGGACCTGCGATGATTTAAAGTGGCTTCCAGCTGGGCGGGCACCTCATTTAAATCGATATCGGATATGTCTTCACAAGACTTGTTGGCCTCAGCGGCGGCCACATTGGTTAATAAGGCGGCGGAGCTTACTCTTCGCATTTTTAATGTTTTTGCAGATAAGTTTTCGCTTCGCGTCTTTGGTTTAAAATTAGGGATTGCTGATAATACAACAAAATATCAATATATCAATATATCGATATATCGATATTTGAAGCACGAACTAAGCAGAGTTGCCACATCCATGTTGGCCGTTCTAGCTATTTTCGCGGTTTCCAAAACTTTGCTTTATTTTTAAACAAATATATTTCAACAAAGTAGGCTATATTTACCGAGAAAAAACGATTTTTTATTTGAAACTAGGCATCCGTGAAACTAATGTCAGTATTTTCAGAACGAATAGTTCACAACTTTGTACGCCGTTAACATAGGCAGTCGTCCATAATAATATTTCCCACTCGAAACAGTAGAAAAAAAAGAAAATCTTTCAAAATTAAATACAAAAAACCCTCCCGAAAATACAATGTGTAGCATATACGAAAACACTTTGCGATTTGCCACCCTAACCGCGGGCTGTTTCTATCCGGCTTTTGTTTCATTTAAATTCCTGAACGCCCAACAGCAGCGTCCTAATGACAATGAGAGCAACGATAATCTTAATATCTGGCTGACCTATTGGATTGTGTACGGGGTATGGTCTGTGTTTGACGTCCTTACCAAGGACCTTGTGGATACTATACCTATACCGTTACTGGGCGAGATGAAGCTGATCTTCATGTGCTGGCTACTGCCTACCATTGGTGCCGGCAGTCAGATGATCTACGAGGACTTCCTGTATCCCTTTTTTAGCAACAATGAGGGGATCATCGACCATGTCCTTGTCGATGCAACGCTTGGGGTTGTCGGATTCCTGGACCGGATGCTGCGCACTTGCATGAGCCATATAATGCGCGTTGTAGATGATTACCTGCTAACACGGGGATTACGCCAAGATTCTGATGTCCAGATATTACCGCCCAGTGTCGACGAATTTATGGCCATTATGCAGATGGAAAGGAAGCAAAAGCAGGGGAAAACAGAAGACCTGGCCAATACCATTGAGAAGGCTCTGGTCGAGGAGACAGGAAAGATTGATGACAACTTATCGATGGAAAATTTAGAAGTGCTGAAGAAAACCGAACCCGAAGAACAACTGGTCTTTAAGGAGATCATCTCGGAGCGCAAAAAGAAGCCGAAAACATTGCCGAAACCAGTAAGAGGCCAGTCTTCTTCGCTAGGCAAACAGATATTGGATCTTAAGACGGTCCCCAATCCAAATCAATTTGCGGCCTTGGCCAACGAAACTGAAATAGAGTAGTTTCAAGTAATAATAGGACTTCTCTGTTAGTCATATACTTTTGGCTTTGTAAAAAACCCAGATAGCTGTAGATTGAACTTAACTAAGGCTTTATATCCAAATTCCAAATGTTTATTCACTTTTTTAACGCTCCCTCTCAATATGTTTAATAAAAATTAGAAAATCTACCTTCAAAATTATATCAACCATGGTTTTTTTTTCTAGCTATATGCAAATTTCAAATGTTTTTTCACTTTTTTTGTAGTTTGAAATAAATTAAATCAAAATCTGCCATAAATCGCATCAATCTAGATTTTTTCTAGCTAGTTTTGTTTTGAGCATCACTGGATTGCGTCGCTTTGGCTTTTCGCGACGGTCCGGCAACGCCAGCGCCAACAACTCAGCAACGAATCAAAAACAGCTGCGCTGTTTGCATTTAACGCGATTTGTGTCGTTTTATTTTATATATATATGAGATGATATGCCGACTCTGTCTGGAGGATGCTGAGCCCGGTGTGCCCATTTTCGGGCATGAAGCGGCGGCCACCATGCAACCGGCTCTGCTGATCGAGCGGCACCTGCAGCTGGTGGTGAGTTTTCTCCTTCCCCTCAAAAAAAAAAAAGAAAAAAGAAAAAATGCAAAAAAAAGAAAGGAAACCCTTTTCATTCTGCTATCCCCGCTCTCTGTCCCAATTAGCTGGCAGCCAATGATGCCGTGTCCACCAGCCTGTGCCACCGATGCTGGCAACAGTTGGGCGACATCGAGCACTTCTGCTCGATGGTGGCGGAAAAGCAACGCTCGCTGCACCGCTCCCTGCAGCTCAAGACGGAGATGCCCGAGCTGCCGGAGCTGGCCGAACCGGAACCAGAGCCCGCCATGGTGGTATGGAACACAGAGACGCCCATTGAGCCAAAGCTGGGATTCGAGGGCGACGATATCAAGGATCATATACTTTGCGAACCGGTCATCGATGCCATGTCCGCTGGCGATGACAAGGACAGCGATTATGGCGACACCTTTGAGCCGGACTTTGAGCCATCGGGCTATCAATCTGAGGGCGAGGGCGAGCTGGAGCCCAAGCCGGATCCGGTCACGCCACGCCGCCGGGGCAGACCGCGCAAGACGCCGCTCCAGCAGACACAGCAGATCATCAAGCGGAAGTACGAGAAGCGCCCCAAGCCGGCCAAGCTGGAGTTGTCCCTACGCGAGTCGCGGGCACGTTTGAGGGAGCTGAAGCGCTCCAGTAACGATACCTACGATGGGGAGGAGGATGAAGATGATGAGGAGGAGGAGGAAGAGGAGAAGGAGATCATGACGGCGGAAGGTATGGAAAAGGCCAAGCCCAGTGGTGGCGGTGGTGGCAAACGTGGCAGACCGAAGATCAAAAAGGAACCGGGCGATGATGATATGGAAGCCCCCGTCAAGCGCAGCAGCATCAAGGAAATGGATGACTATATAGCCGCCAATGTGAAGCTGGATTGCGCCTTGTGCGCTGCCCCTCTAGAGGACTTTAATGATCTCAAGCGTCACTTTCGCGTGGAGCATGACTGCACTGGCTTTGTCAAGTGCTGCAACAATCGTTACAAAAAGCGGACATTGTATGTGGATCACCTGCACTGCCACAAGGATCCGCAGTATTTTAGCTGCCAGAGCTGCCGGAAGAACTTCCTCAATCGAAACAGCCAGGTGATGCACATGCTGCGCTTCCATTCGCAGCAGCAGGAGCTGGTCCATCAGTGTGCCATCTGTGAGGCGCGCTTTGCCAAGAAGTTCCTGCTGACCATGCATCTCAAGGGGCACAAGGGCACCGAGCGGCCCGAAGTGTGCGAGGATTGCGGCAAGACGTGAGTGCTACTTAACGGGTAATCTCTAATCTAATCTCTACTCTTTCTACTCCCTTAGATTCCGCACCAAATTCGAGCTGAGTGCTCATGTAAAGCGCATGCATGCTGCTGATTTTACACCCATCATTTGTGACATTTGTGGAACACATTTCCGTTCCAAGGCCAATTTTCTTATACACAAGAAGGCCCTGCATCCGGATGGGCCCGTGGCGGAGGTTCAGTGTACCCTATGCGGCCGCTGGCTGCGGGACGAGCGGAGCCTGCGCAAGCATCTTGCTAGACACGATGATCGCGACGGCGACACTAAGTACCGATGCCTGCTCTGCAATGCAGAGAAGTCATCCCGTGCCGCACTCAGCAGCCACATGCGGTACCATCACTCCGCCAAGCGGCACAAGTGCAGTCTCTGCGACAAGGAGTTTAAGCTGCCACGAGCTTTGGCTGTGAGTTATTGCAGGAGTTTCTTGTGGCCACTTTGATAGCCTTTCTTCCCATTTCTTTTTTGCAGGAACACATGGCCACCCACACGGGCATTGATCTGTATCAGTGCCAGTTCTGCACGCGCACTTTCAAGTCGCACGCCAACATGCACAACCACAAAAAGAAGATGCATCCGAACGAGTGGGTTCGCAAGTACTCCCAGCCCAGCAGCAGCATAGCCCACAGCAGCAGCAACATCAATACCACCACCAGCACATCCTCAGCACTGGCCACTCTGGCTCCTCCACCAGCCCAACAGCAGCCACAGCCGCCTCCACCACAGACAACTCTTCCAACGACGACGACGACGACGGGTGGTGGTGTCCACCTGCTGCCCGGCATGGGTGCTCCTCTGACCATTGTACCCAAGTCCCTCATTGAAATACCCGATCCCGAGGGCTTTGACTTTGCCAGCAACAGCTCCGTGTGCCCCACACCCGACTGAACATGTGTGCGTGCTAGTGTGTGTGTGTATAATCCATTCCCTTTCCAGGGATTTATGTATAAAAATCGTACAAATAAATTTCGTGTAATTGCACTGTAGATTTTTCCTTTAAAAAAAAATCCTCAATCATGCATGCATTCATTAGGTGTCTAGCTTAGGGTTCATCTTCTGGCTCTTCCACTTCATCGTCGTCGTCATCCTCGTTCTCGTTCTCCGTGAGAATGGTGCGTATCTTCATCAGCAGCTCCTTTTTGACAGCATCGGGGACCAGGGTGCGGGCCTTGGGTGTCACCTCCGATACCAGCTGCTCCACGGTGAAGCTATTGTTGGATCCCTTTTCCAGTAGGATGGTGCGGCAGAGTAGACGCACCTCGTCCCGCCAGCCGCACTCCGTTAGCCGGCTGCAAAGCAAGTCCTTGATCTTCGAGCGGTCGCCGGTTAGCATCGTGAATTGGTCCACAGCATTGGAGACGGTCATGCCGGCGGGAGGTGGAGCGGCGGGCGTTGAGCGGGATTTCCCAGGAAAATTAAATATATATCAAACTATTTTGCTTGGCCTTTGAGTGTGTTTGTCGAATTCGCAGTTGAAAATGGTGAAAAAGTTGGCAAGAAGAGCGGTTTTTAGCTGATAAAGTAGCCTGGTCACACCTTAAATGTAAAATGAAATTTGGAAAAGGAACAAAAACGTTGTGTTAAAGAATACATATCTTAATTTTACCTATTTATAAGTTAAAGTGTTAATTTAAAAAAATAAAATACAAGTTAATAAAAAAGTCAAAAATATTTAAAGGAGCGAAACATTGCTATAAGTTTTAATTTAGGTTTCTGGCGCCACCTGGTTAACAACTTATTCTCTGTTAACCTAACACTGTTAATGTTATTGAAAATGTTAATGTTAAGTTCCTTTGGCGGTAAGGGGTTTAAGAATTGAGTAGATGAAATCAGTTTCACGAACCGATTCTGTTAGGCTCTGGCTCTCATTCTGGAAATTCCATAAACATAAGCCTGTTAACGAGCTCTGTTACTTTCATTTTGGAAATTTCATAAACAAAGACCTGTTAACAAGCAAACTTCTGTGATCGAGAGCATTTCTATGTTAGCTAACAGTCTCTCATTTTGCTTTGAAATTCAGAGTGACCAAGGCGAAAATATCAAAAAATATCAAATAAAAATATCGCGATTCCGGTATTTGGGCAAACATTTCACGAGGTAGTTTGTTATTCTGCACAGTGCTGCCAACTCTTCAGGGCTTGAAAAAGCTAAACCCACCTTCGAAAAAAGCTAGAAATAGCCAGCAAATTTTGATGATAGCTACAAAATACAGCTAGAGTCGGGAAACAATATTTTTTTTTTATTAATTCTTAATTCTGCAGCTGAATTTATGTATGTTTGGTTTGTTTTTTTTTTTTTTAATTTTGCAAACGTATTTTTTTTTAATTTTGTCAATTTTTCATTCAAAATTTTGTCCTTTTTTTTCCAAAATTTTGGCATTTTTTTGTTTTCAAAATTACGTCAAATTTTTTTTCAAAAATTTGTTAACATTTTTGTTCCAAATTTCATAAAAATACATGAAGATGCAGATGTTTTCAAAGAGCTAAAATTCTGCCAATTTTGCTTGGAAAATAGCTATAATTCCCGCTAGCCGCTAGGTATTGAAACACGCCAGATCTAGTGGGAAAATAGCTAAATTGGCAACACTGATTCTGCAGCTCGCGATTGTTATTCTAAAAATTGTCGCGCGCTTGAATGTATCGAACGATTTTCCGTTGTGGGTTCAAAATCTGACATCTTACCGGGCCAAAATTATTAAGAAAAGCAAAACAAACCAAAAATTTTAAATTTAAATTTAAATTAAAACAAAAAAATTACGAAAACATGAAACTATTTTTTTAACGTTTTTTATTCTTTGGCGGCCAGCAAAGAGTTGTGTGTGTGTTATCCCCACAAAGATTGGATAAATAAAGTGGAAGTTCAGTGGAAGTTCAGTGGAAAAAGGGAAAAACCATCGCCCCCGCTCTCTTTCTTTCTTCCTCTCGCCCGCTCGCTCTCTTCGTTCAAGTGCATTTCGCGTTTGTGTTTGTGTGTGTGTGTGCCAAAATGACAAGTGCAAAAGGAAGATGCAACAAAATTAAGCGCAAATAGCTAATTAATTAATTGTTATTAACCAGAGATTGGAGTTTCGAAAAAAAAAAAACAAAAATTCTCTGTGCGATTTGTTTTTGTTTTGTGTGCCTGTGTGCGTGTGCGACTGTGTGTCTGTGTGAGTGGATTTAAATCAGGAAAAATCAAATAAATAAATTCACACTTTTTTTCAAAATTAAAAAAAATGCATTTGACATTTTGGCCGCACTACGTAATGTTTATTTTTTTTTAATACTATTTTTTACGTGCATTTGTGTGTTGCAGCTGACGTTTTCCCCACCATCCTCCCTCACAAAAATAACGGAAAATCTAACTGAAAAGCCAGAAAACGAGGAAAAGCAAATCAACAGCTGCCAAGTCTTGAATCAACAACAACAACAACAAAAAACCGGCAATTTCTTACATTAAAGTGAACAAAAACCGTGCTCAATTAAAGGCATTTCAAAGCCCCCCCAAAAAAAGTCCCCCAAAAAGCCTTAAAAATATACAAAATTGAAATAAATATAGAAGCAGAGCTTGTGTATTTGTGTGAGTGAAAAAAAAAGAGAAAGAATATAGCAAAGATATGATAAAGTGAATGTAAAACAAACCACAAAACCAAAACAAAAAATTAACTTCCAAAGGAAATCCTTAGAAAACAAAACGAAAAAAAGTGAGGATTTGCTGGCAGAGCATGGATATCGCCCCAGCCCCATTGCCACCGCAGCAGCAGCTTTCGTCATCGGTATCGATATTGACTATCGGCTATCGATCGCTATTATCGGTATTCGCAAACGCTGGCCGCACCAAATGAGCGCCAGCCGAGCGCCACAAAGATGCCACCGCTGCAACGGGACCAATTGAAGTGAGTACCGTTACCCACGGCCCACCCCCCCTCCCTCTGGCAAGGATATAGCCTCTGAGAGATCACCCACCATTTATCGAAATAGCATCGATATTTTTAACATAAGGTTTCTTATATTTTATATGGAAATAATCGATAATTGAATCGAATTTTTAATACAAAAAAATGTTTGTAAAAAGATTTTTATACTTGGCATCCAAATAATCGATTATTATATCGAAATTTTTATATATTTTCATACTACTACTGAACTCCTTTAACCCTCTCACTCCACTTTCCACCAATATTGTCCGAAAAATACTTAATTAATGGTACTTTTTGGGCTAGGGGGTTAATTATAGTCAAGTCTGGGAATCAAATATTTGTATTGATTCCTTGCTTAATTAATTGCCTATAATTTTAAAGAATTTTCATACATCAAAGTACATTAAATTCTGTTCAATAAACATTTGATTGCTACAAATATTATGAAAAATTATTTTTATGAAAAACCAAG
>JAEIIL010025471.1:12079-50120 GCA_018905715.1 Drosophila lini | reverse complement strand
TAAGAATTTTTTTAAAAAGGGTCCAAAAAACGGGTTTTGAATGAGAAGACCCCCTTAACAGAGGCTTTTTTAAGGAGTTTATAGGCCTTCGATTACAGAGTAGTAAGGTTAAAATACAAATTAAATTAGCCTTATATTTTATTTATTTAAAATATTTCCCAAAAAGGCTTCCTATTCTTCTATTCCTCTTATCTAATATCCTCTGTGGGCATTGCTAAATCCCTCTCTCTATGGCAAAACACAAAATTACAGAAGCATCAAGAAAATAAATTAGCTATTAAATCCAGGCAGTTAAAAGCCTGCCCGCAGGCAAATGAAAACCAACCGACATAACCCCCACCCGCTGAATTTTCCCCATTTTCCACTCAACTTTGCAGCCCCGCCCTAATTCCAAAAAGTTATACTAATTGCGTAATAATCTTATTACATTTAAAAATAAATTTACAACAGCATTTATACCTGCCCCCAAGGCCAATGACAACAGACAGGCAGGCAGGCAGGAAGGAAAAGGGGCGGCGGAAAATGGTAGAGACGGCAGTGGGTTGTTGGGGAAAAACTGAGCAAAAAGCCCAAGGAAGGCACAAAGACAGACAGCAGTCTGTCAAGGCGAATCTGCAGACGACCAAGAACAATGATCCACCGGAAGCATTGATAAATGAATGAGCCCACAACAGTCAGCAGCCACCCTTGCCCCCGCCTTTCCTCATTTTCCAAGGAAAACTCCCCCCGGAAACTCCAATCAACTTGAACATCTTCCAGCCAGACTAAAGTGAGGAAATAAATCTAAACATTCCAACATGACGCGGGGCGACGGGGGCCAGGAAAACTGTCAAAATTATGCCAAAGCTTATGAATATGAAAATGCTCGAGAGAAGTGCGGGGGAGTGATAGCGAGAGCATGACAAAAGTTTTCCCCGAGACTGTGGAATTTCAGTGGCAAAGCCCCGGAAACCGAAAAACCCCAAACCCCAAGCCCAAGCCCATTACAAGTCGCCTGGTATAATGAGTAAAATGTCACAAGTTGACGCAAGTAAATATTTAAATGTCAGATTTCTATATGGGAGGAAAGGAGAGCGAAACAAACCCACTGACAGTGAGCACGAAAAATATGTCTCATAATTTGCTGGCGGGGAAAGAGATCTGCGACATTCCCCCGACATTAAAGTCTACGATTTCCCCAGAACTTGGTGTCCCAAAATGCTGCTCTATGTCCCAGCCAAGAAATGCGGGCCAGAAACTTGAAAGAACATTTCTAAACTGACTTTGTCTGGAGATGGACCAGTGAGTTATACAGGGAATGCTCGATAAAGTGATCTTGAACAGAGATATTATTTGAGTTTAGGTTGATAAAGGTAAAAATAATGGTTGAGAGAATCACTCTGGATCCCTATCAACGGAGTAAAAATGACTTACCTTTAAGGAAATGGTACTGGTTTAAGGTAAGCTCAACTTTTAGAAAGAATAACAATTTTATTTCCTATTTTTAGACACACTTTTAAGTGCTCTTAAATCACTAGAAATATTTTTTAAAATATCTAAATATGATATTATTTTTCACTCGTCAGAACATACACTGTACTTCATTTTCCTCTCCCGGCTTATATGCAAAATTCGCTCGACCGCCGTTTGACATTTACAAATGACAAACATTTGACAAACAAAATGCTTTTTCTTTGTGTTTGCCTTCCTCCTCTCACACTCGAATGTGTGTGCTTGTGTGTGAAGCGTTTAATGTGGGCTTCCCCCAAAAAATGAGGGATGCATGGCACATATTTGCTAAGGACCCGCAGCAATTTCTTCACTCACCTTTTTCAGTCGCATTTGGTTCATTGCGCCCCCCGGAAAAGTGACGGCAACAACAAAAGAGCCAAATAATTAAATGAAAAGCGAGACAGACTGGCAGGGAGGTAGGTAAAGTAGTTCCCAGGGGGGCTTTCAATGTAAATAAAACTTCTCAGGGCAATTAAAATGGATGTGATGGATAAGGAGGGGTAGGTAAGGTATAAATATTCATTTTAATGAATAATTTTAAATGTTGGTTCTAAGAACAAGAAAATATATCAGAAAATGTGGCCTACAAATATTGTCTTACTGTTATCTTTTTCAAAATATACATCTTTCTTTTACATTAATTTTTTTCCCAAAACTCTATTCAATTTTCATGTTTAGCAGTTAAAAGTTTCCACCCAAACCGTATTAAAATTCATTTGAATGAACTATTTCGTTGAAAACACTGAATATCTCAACTTTTAGAAAACTAAAACCGAACAAAAACTTTACTCAGGCATTCCTTATGCAATTTGGCCAGGGATAAGCTTGGTCCAAAGAGAATTTACCACCCTGGAATCGGGTTAGCGGGGTATCGTTGCTTAGGAATACTTCCTTTGGGCTGGCTTTATGGGCGGCAGTTATGTTTAATTTACTCGGCACTCGGGAGATTCGGCCCCGAAGCCATTTCCACCTGCAGTATGTCGGGGAAATGGAGGAGGCGCGTTCGGGTTCGGCATGTGGCACCGCCGGCCTCGGGCAGCAATATTCCTGTTAATAACTATGTCCAACATTCATACCCGCCCCCATCATCCACAACCGCCTGCCCCCGCCGTCGTCGTCGTCGTGGTGCTCTTCTGCTAACAAGCTGCATGTCATTACTTCTAATAAACCCCAGGGAGTGTCCTGCACACGGGTCCTGTGAGTGTCTGTGTGGCCATGGGCCAGTGGCCATTGTCAAATGCCCGCAGAACGCACCCAGCTAAAAGCGTAACAACGCACTGAATATTACCTACACTGAGCATTAAAATGTAGTATATTATATAATAATATTTTCATTATTTAACTTAATAACTTCAGGAATTAGATGTTCGTTATACTGGATATGTAATCGTTACGTTTCAGTAACAATCTTTTTTTTTTCACAAAAAAAAAAACCCTTAAAATTCCCAACCGGTTTATTAGAGAGCATCAATGACTTTGTTTATCCACAAAATTATTAATCTAGATTTAATATCTAATTTTCCTCTTAAACTTTATTACTCTAAAACCCTCTAAAAAAATATTTCTTGCTAAAAAAAACTATTTATTTCTCAGTGCATCCCCCTCCCCAAAACCTTATGCTTTTACCTTTAGCTATTTTTCCTGTTGGTCATTTGCCTGTGAAAGTGGGAGTTCTGCCTGTGTAAATATTTGGCTTTAATAGAATAAAATGATGAGCGGCTCTGTCCCGAAAAAATTATTTACGGCCCTCATAACAAGAAGGAGAAGGAGGAAAAACCTCCGTAGTGGAAAGCAAGGAAAAACAGGAAGAAGCCAGAAGGACAAAGAGGAGGAGGAAGAGGAAACGGCCCACGTGGATGGACGTGGACTCGGGGCCCATCCTTGGGGCCAAAACACTTAAATTAATAAAGTAAATAATAAGAATTACGCACAGGACGACGCAGGACGGGCCAGCGACAGGAGCAGGCAATGTGAGAGGGAAGGAAGGACAACGGTCAGGTGGCAGGCTCAAGTCCAAAAGCGTTGAAAGTGAATTAAATGCCATTTGTGGCTTAAAAAATGATGCCAAGGAAGCGAGAGAATTAAACGCGCATCCTTGATGAGCCTGGATGGTGCGTGTTCCTGTTTTGTATTTTCTCCTACAAAAATCACTTAATTTAATGTCCATTTCAGTGGCTACGATTTCGAGGCGAAAGCGAAACTCGGAACAAGCGGCATTCTCATTTTGTTTGAGGATTTTCCCCCGCACTTGATTAATTTATGGCAGACATTTTGTGGCTCTAGAATGTAATCACATTTTAGCAGTTAGCGCCTAATCCCGCTCAATATGGCTTAGCCACTCGGCCTTTCTGTATATATATATATATTCTCTGGTGCTCCTGGCAGCTTAAAGCCCAAAGCCCCTGATTGAATTGGAAAATAATTATGCAGACTCTTCTGCGGCTTCACTTTGTCATGTCCTTTTTTTTTCCTGGAGACCCCGAAACTTGAAGGTTTGTTGTTCAAGATCGATTGTGTTGCGGAAGAGGACTTACCTAGAATGAGAAGACAAATTAAATTTTGATTAATTTTACATACAACAATAAATGGCCAAGTAAAGGACGAACAGCAGTTAGGGACAAGGACAACACAGCAACTCGCTCGCTGGGTGCTCCCTTGTCGAAATCATTTAAATAAATTGCTTTCTTTTGCCTAATTTAAAGGCCTACTTAAAAATCCATTACAAAATTTGCATAAATCTATAAAAAAAAGACAAGCCAGTGGGGGAAGAGAAGGGGAAGTTGCTAAAGGTCCAGTGAAAAGAGTTTTGGTTACTCTATAAATTATATTTGACTTTACGTCTGCTACTTTCTTATTAATTTACATTAAATACAATATAAATTCTATCCAAAAATGTTTACTAAATATCTCTAAAACTTATTTACTTTAATAACTTTAACCATCATAATCTCTACATCCCATATAGAGTACGAAAAATTCGTATTTCCTCGCCTCCAAACTCAACTTGATGAAATTGACAAGAAGCTGTCATTAATTTGCATCAAATCAATTTCTCTTCGACAGCTGCCAGGGCCAAAGGAGCCTTGTCCTAGACATGTCCTGGCATAAAAATGCAAATTTGTTTTGGCTTTAAAGGGGGGCCCAAGCCAGGGCCAAAACGGGGTTGCCAGGGGATGCAGAAGAGAAGATCCTTTAGGCGCAGAGGACGCTCACCCTGACATGGCGCTGGCATATGTGACATGACAACAAATAAAATTGCTAAAATATTATTACAAGTAATAGGAGCAAGCAGGCAGGCAGCCCAAAACATAACCGCAGCCGTTGAAGGGAGAAAGGGTGTTGATATCGACGCCCATCGTGATGAGGATGATGGCGATGATGATGAGGATGTCGACGCCTTCTGCCGATATCAATGGGCATATCCATGGCATCATCGCACTCCCCAGCCTCTTTCTTTTTGGAGTGCGGTTAGACGTGCCCAAAATACATTAAAAGTTATACAACAAATGGCAATATACATACATAGGTGGCCATGGAGGAAGAGGTAAGGAGGCGGAAGAGTGGGTGGTGGAGGAAAAGTCTCAACATTTTCTATACAAACAAATTGCCGCGTACGCGACTTGAAAGCCAAATTTGATTGATGTTGCATTCTATAGTCGGCTCCCAGGCCTCTCACGTAAGGGAAGTTTTAAAGGGAAATCGAAGTGGCTAATACTCTTTCTTAATTTTAGCCTTTTATTTGGAAACTTTAATTATAAAATTAAATTAAATAAAATAAATATAAAACGAATATTCTGATAAGAATATAAATTTAAAGAAAATATTAATTGTAACTTATTATTCTTTCTTGTAACTTAATTGTTTTTTAACTTCCCTTAAAGCCTTGACCCTGAGAAATCAAACATTTATATAAAAAATTCAAGACATTCCTATGCCATACTCTCTCTCTCATTTTCAGAGTATTAACGGACGGGAAAAACTTTTATTCGTAATGCGATTTTGAGTGTTTATTGTTGTGGAATTAAAAGTATTTTTCGGGGCAGCACATTCAAAGTCGCACCTACACCACCTCCTGCTCCCTCAATTCCTTCTGCCAAATATGCTTACGACTTGTTACGGACTCGTAAACGGACCCCAAGAATGAGAGTCTAATTGAGTGTGACCATGATGATGATGATGATGATGGTGATGCCGTTGGCCAGTCTGCGTCTGCAGGCAATGAGTCATCACAGGATGGATGATGGAAGCGGATGGAGGTCGCATCAGCACCCCCCGGGGCTAGGATAATTGAAAATCTGTCAACACTTTTACTAGAGCGTGGCGAAATAAAAATTGCAATTTGTGCAAACAAGAATGTCATAATTTTTGCAAAAGGGGTTGCGAAGGGTAGAAAACTGTCGCAGAGGCAAACAGCTGCCGTTGCCGCTGCTGCTGGCCCTATTTATAAAACAATTTCATGTTTGCCGCCTGCCGTCTTCAGTTGCGGATTTATTGAAATCATCTCTCTCTCTGGTCAGTTGTTGGTCTGTGTCAGTTGTTGTTGCTGTTGCTGATTTAGCTGCTGCTGCTGCTGCTTCTGCATAGCTGAGCCCATTTCTGTCCAATTAAAACACATTTAGCCTTCATTTGATATACGCAAACAGATTTGCTGCTGCGGAAAAAATGCTTTTCTAGCAGCGGCGACAACAAATAAGCAAATTACAAAAATGCAATTTGTTCATTATTTTTCTAGGGATTAAAAAATCAACAAATGGGACAATTTGGTGCTCTTGAGAATACAATGTGTTCTGGCTAAAATACTTTGTTGATTTGGTCATATAAATCCGACATCATAAAGCAGCTGACTGAGCAAAAGAATGTTTAAGGTTTTTTATTTAACAAGATATATTTGTTAGAAAAATAGGACTGAACAGACGTCTAGACTAAGTGTGAAAAAATCCTTAGGATAATTCTTGTTCTAGTAATCAAACGTTAAATTTGATTTATTAAATCATTCTCCGAAACCTCAAATGATTTTAAGAAATATAACAAAATTTACATTGTGCCAAAAATGTCATTGTGTATCTTTATGGCTTCCTGTATGTAATGTTCCAGATTCCCTATTAAGATAGCCATATCGCTCACATGAAAATCGCTGTCAATCTTAAAATGACTGGAAAATGTTGACTTGAAAATTCTCTTTATCTTTTTTTTGGCAATATCCGCTTGGCAATTGCAATCAGGGTAACAAGTGGGCGTGGCCGAGAACAGCCCATTTAGCCCACTCACAAATTTTGTGCCATAAAAATTCAACTCGAGGAAAGAGATGCCGCCGAGCCATTTTTGATGTTATGCTATATATGCGGCGGGCACCGCAAAGTATGCAACATTTATTTTTAATGCCCGCCAAACATTTTCAGTGCCCCATTTTCCACACACACAACAAACACACACCAGAGAAAAAGGCGAAAAAAAAAATGTAGAAGAAAAGCCACCCCAGTGCAGAATCAGTGGCCACATAAAAGATATACATAAATGCACAATGTATGTGTAGTATGCCGCAAATATATATAAATTTTTACGCGTTTAGAATATCAATTTGGAGAATGCGATTTGGTCATAAATGCCAAAGGAACAACAATAAATTCATGGCCGGCAGTGCCACGGTGGTTATGCCCTTTATGTTGACATGTTTTCCTGCGGTTTTCAAGCGTTTTTTAACGCTGTTGTAATTTATTTTTGCCTCTTTTTTTATATTTAACCCTCTCGTGTAATACTTTTTCATTGTTGCTGCTGCAAGTGGACATGTTGCGGTTTTCATGTTGTTTGTGGAAATGAAATTATGCGGTTGTTGCACAACTTTTACCCAAAAGAACATGGAATGCGGCAACTAACGAGCAAAATTTTAATTGGTAAATTTAATGCCCGGCCAAAGAGGGACATTTTTGATTCACTTCGAGGCATTTTCAACCTAATTAAAATTGGGCGGAGCCAAAAAGGAAAGCAATGGGAATCTGCATTAGGAGCTGGTGCATCTCCCACAGTGCTGCTCTTTGACAGTTTCCCGTTTCCATTTTCCCCTGTTATGGCCGCCATTTCTATTGCTTTTTATGCTCCCGCACAGTTTTACAACAAAGCAATTTCCGCAGACGACACTCTTTGCTCAAAAAGAGAGAAAGCGGGAAAATTTCTTCTCTGTACCGGGGACTTTTTCACAGTTTTTCCTTTTTTTTTTTTCCGTGGCACTTAAAAAATTTACAAAGTGCTTTGTGAAGGAGACCAAAACGCTTCAACGCTCCCGCGGCTGCCGCTGCTGGCAATGAAGTGCAAATTGCAGTGCAAAGTGTCCTGCCGCCCCCTCGTATATCTCTCCCTCCCCTTCCATCTGCATAAAGTAGGCAAGCGCCTCCTCCTCCTTTCCGCTTAGCATTTCTTCCTGTCTCTCGTTCGTCGCAGCAACTTTTGCTTATTTGTCACACGAATTTTTTGAACTTTTTTATTCAGCGGCGAGGAAGTCACTTGCAGTTGTTACCGCGACAACTCCCACTTGCATTTCCTCTGCGCTCAGTCTCTCTCTTGTATCTCACTTTCTGGGTGTTTGGCAAACTTTTCGCTGCCACGCCTAGACATTTTTGTCTCGCCACTGGTCTGCCGCCGCCCCCCTTGTAGTTTTAATTGTTTCCAGTTCTTGTTGGTCGCGCTTTCTCAAGTGGCTCTCCGAAGTATGCTGGCGTTTTTTGCTTCCCAAAAGTTCTGGAGACTGCAGTACCAAAAAGTATCTGCATATTTTATATATATTTTTTTTTTGGTTTTTTGAATGTATCTGCGTCTATTTTAATTAGGGTTTAAGGAAACTGACCAACAGGCTTTCATCGAACAAAGTGAAAGAACGATGTAAATTTGCCAAAAATCCTTGCCTTGTTTTATATTTTTTCTCATTTATAATTTTAATTTAGTTTTCAGAATTTTATAGATCAATCTAGCTTCCATTTTCCCCAAAATCAATCACTTTGCATAACCTTTACACTAATAAAATAGTTCAAAAACCTCCCCAATTGGTCAGGATTTCCAGTTGACAAGTTTTTATTATTCAGAAAAGGAGTAGCAGCAATCGAAACAATCCATTCAATTGACATAAATAAAATGCGGCACATTCGATGGTGTTGTCCTGCCATTTTTATCTCACTTCTGGCACACTCTTTGCACTTCGAAAGCGAGACACAATAAATGGCGTGAGTGGAAATCGCCCCAAAGCAAACATACAATATAAATAAATGTTATTGACAATTAATTTCTGGCTCGCAATCAATTTGTGTTATTTATTGTGTATGCCATATATAGTTCCATATCTCTGTACGTCCCCAACTGGGGGAACTTTAAAAAATTTAAGTTGAGAGAGAGATCCAGTGAGCTCGTCGTGCCGTCAGAGAATCTCATATTTCACTTTTCCAGCATGGTCTATCATTTTGTTAGCGGAAATTTGTTCATACACACACGAGCTCTAGCTCCAGAGGAAAATAAAAAAATAAAAAAAGAAAAGGGAAGGTTAAATTGTAATATTTCGTCACCTTTTCTAGGAGTCCGGGGCCAAAAAGGCAAAGGCTCTGCATAATTTAGCAGGCAGCAGGCAGCAGACAGTGAAGCGAGCCCCGTAATGTATGCTATGCTCCAAAAGAAGGCACAAAAACACACACTGGAACACACACACACATACCCACAGCAAGTGCTATTACCATAACACACACACACACACACGTGGAAAGCATTGCCGGAAGTCACTTTAACGATGCGCGAGTAAGTAATAACAGCGAACAAAACGCCAAAGGAGCGCAAAAGGATGATGAAGAGCGAGAAGAGAAAGGGCGATGAAGGAGGACGAATCAACGAAAACCCAGACAGGAAGGACCCCAAAGGGGCCAGTGGAAGAGTGGGGCAGAAGGACATGAAGTACGGCCAACAAAATGGTTCTCATTTGTACTGCACAGCAAGAAATAAATAAGATCTCTAGGAAAGGGATCCCAAAAAGATTAATATAAATCTTGTTTCTTTTAATTAATTTAAATGTAAATCTAAATTATGAGTTTATATTTAAAAAATAAATTAATTCCAATTGAAGTATCCCTATTTTTGTTGAGTGCATGTGTGTGTGTAAATTGTTAAAGTTCGCTGTGAAATAACGCTATACAAACAGCGAGGTGGGCAACATCCTGTCCCTCCATCCTTCAAATCCTGCCACAAAAACTGGAGCCAGGTAACGAAGTTCAGCTCCCCATTTTTCTTTTTTCTTATTTTTCCTTTTTTTTTGTGGACCCATTGGTCGTGGCTGAGATTGCCAGGAGGAGAAGCTGGCTGGCCATGTGCGATTCAGCTAAATTGCCGATGGCCAAGTTTGCCAGGAAGCAGGGCAGTGATGGGAAATCCTTGTTGGAATTAACCATGATTTGGTTAAAGCAAGAGACTTTACGCTAAGTGGTTTTAATCTGTTAATTAAAAAACATTATTTAAGATATTTTCATTAAATAACTAACATAAAAATAAATAAACTTCCCACATTTCTTACAAATTTCCTTTAGATTTTTCACTTAAATTCCCAAACTTGGACAAAGCCAAGTCACGGCTGGACCAACGGAAGCCCAGATATCGAGGAAAACATGGAGAGAATATGGAGAGAGATTGGGTAAAATCCACAAGGGGATTTCGGATTGTTTACTCAGGCAGCAGCAGCGGTAGCAGCAGGAAAAGCAAGTTACGAAGGGACCAGCGAAGGAAAGTAGGGAAAAAGAAAATGCAATTGCAATCGGATCGCTTCGATGTTTGCCATATCTGGAGGAGTACACACGCAGACGCTGTTTGCTTTTGGTTCTGGTGTTTAGGCAAATGTTTGTTGTGATCCAACAGGATGGAAAAACGGGGTGAAAACCTGGGGAAAACGCCAAAGGGGAAGAGTTCAGGGATCTAGAGACAGAAAACTGCCGACTGTTGGCATTTATGATGCTCAAGTTAAATTATGAGTCGTTGAGTAGACAACTCAGACAAGGACAACGGACGCGGACGATGATAGAGCAGGATGCAGAATGCAGAAAGCAGGATGCAGGACGCAGCACGCAGGACGAGTAACTGCACAGGGAATGGGAATAGGGAGCTATAGCTGGTGCATGGGGAAAACACAGAACAGGATCAAAAGGAAGTAGGTAGCAGCAACACGAGCGGTGAAGACGATGACGTGAATGTCCACGTTGGATACAAGGGATGCACTTAGAGAAAAATGTAGAACAAGTATACAACAGTCAATAAATACAAAATACAATAAACAAGTTTTATCATAGAATGAATTAGGTAACATGGCTAAATCATTCTATTTCAATCCAAAACTTCACTAAGAATATTAAACAAAATGTATATAACTCCCATTTTCGGCTCAGTGTTGCTGCTGTAACCTGTCATATGCATATCTACCGGGATGGCGGCGGGCACCTAGTACAGGTAACTGTTGGGAGAGTTGTACAGGACGAGGAGACTGACAACTGGAATTGCCAGGAGGTGAACGTGGGCCAAGAAATGAGAAAATATAACAAGCAGACACAGCCGGCTGGAGGGACGTAACGTAACAAATGTTGCCAGCCAACAGGCGTGCACGATGGGTTTTTCCAAAGGTGGGTTTTCTTTAGCCTTTAGATGAAGAGAAATGTGCAGCTTATAAAATGCGAAACGCAGTGAGAACGAATGAGAAAGTCACTGGGTTGCATAGGTATTTTCTTTTTTTTATTGTTCTTGTTGGCAGAAACGTGTGTGTGTGTATGCGAAAGGCCTTGAGAAATGTTTACCGTAAGCTCAGACCCAGAATCACCTTCCATTTTCCATTTTCCACCACTCCTGCTGCTTTCACATTGTCTACCTTATTCTTGATGAAACGGAAATTGCCATTTTCTTGCTAATATTTTTACTTCTTGGGAAATCAAACTGAAAAAATAAGCATTTATCTGTTGTTGATTTTCTTGGGTGAAAGAGAGAGGGGCGGAGTGATTTCCAAAGGAAAATTACAAAAGGAATTTATGTTGAATAAATATTACATTTTTCATAGAGACAACTCTGCGTATGATGAATATTTTTTCGAAATTTCAATTAAAGGAATATATTGTTTGGTATTCAGGTATTTTATTTAAAGGGAAAACCCCTGGGTAAGTCCTTTAATTTTCCTCAAGAAAAAGCTCTATTACAATGGTATTTTTTTCTTATTCCCAGACACGTCCGAAAGCATCATTTCTGGCGTTTGTCATACGATGGGCCTGTATCTGAGCCTGATTCTCAGTTGCAGTAAAAAAAAAAAAACAAACTTAAAACTCCACAAAAGGGTGTTTGCTCTCCTTACCTTCTGTTTTTTATATTCTGCAAGGAAGGAGGGGAAAACAACAGAAAAAAGAGGGTACAAAAAAATGGCTAACCGAAACTGAAACCTTTTGTGCCGTTGGAAACTGTTCTGCGGTTGCTCTCACCCTCCTCGGACTGCTCTGGACTAGGACTAGAGTCCAAAAAGTCCACAGTCTAGACATTGCCATTTCCGTTTAACGTGACTGTGTTTTCAGGAAGGCCAAAATGGAAGGCGGAGTGAAAACAAGGCGACGGCTTCCATTATCATCATTTTCGCCTTTAATTTGCGCGGCTTTTGCTCACTTTTGGCTTTTGTCCTCACCTTTTTTTTTTTGTTCCCCAACAGCCATTTGCATATTGATAAAAAAAAATCCAGACTAAAAAGGGTTGCCATTTTTTCAGAAGTTTGTCTTGTGTTTACTGTTTGTTATAACAAAACAAAAAAAAAGCTATTTATTAATGTTATTTTCCCTTTACTTTTCATATTTTCGCTTTGTTTACCTATATCGCTGTCGCTCTGGGCTAATTCACTTAGTCGCTTGCTGGGCCTGGCCTAAAAGGTTTTCACAACCACAAAATCCTGGCTCATATATAAAAACTCTCCCCTGCTCGCTGTCCTTTTTTATTTATTTTTAGTTTATCTCTCCAGCCTCGCCCACGGTGTACTTTTTGTTTATGACGTGTCAATGATATGAATTTAATCGATAAGCCACGCGAGAACGGAAACTGGTAGAAACCGCAGCAAAGCCGGCAGCAAACGATAAGCTTCTCGTCCTCTGAATTTACCTCTCCCAACTGTACATATGTGTGTGTGTGCTGTGGTTTTTTTAACCATTGCAAAATATGGCGAAAACAATTTATAATTTAAGCAAACTGCAAATGTTTTGTTGCAACTAAAATAGGTAAACAATAACTGATGAAATAAATATTAGAAGGATAATGTGCGCTTAGATAATGGTATACAATAGTGGGAGTATATTTAGAAAAGCAATTATCTCGGGATCTATGGACGTGATCAGTCTGAAAACTATGCTGGTTAAGGTTTGTGACTTTAGCTTTTGGAATTAATATGTGTTACGGGAGGGTTCGGGAGTCTGACAATAATAATACAGATTGTTTGAAGTGTTATATAGGTTAAAAAATAAGAATAAAATACTTGAAATACTTTAACAATATTTGATATGAAAAGCTTATTATACTGATTAGTTCGTACAACATTTTGAAAGGCTTTATATCGGTCTGAAATATATATTAAAAATTCTGTATAACCTCCTTTATCTGACCTGCGGTTAATTCATCACTTGAAGGGCCCTGTCAGCTAACTTAAAAAACACGAGCTGAATCCAAATGCATCGTGAATTGGTTGTGGGAAAAAAACATATAATATTATTGGCGATTTCTGAAATGTTTACCAAGTTGCAATGCCTGTCAGGGGGAGAGAGCCAGCTAGTGAGCGCGACCCAGAAGGGCAACAGTGGAAGCGGAAGGGATATCGAGTGAAAACAAATTCAATTGCAAATTGAATTTTTATTGAATGTTGGCGGCGTCTCTGGCTAAAACAAAAACACAAAATAAAAAATACCCACAAAAAATAAAGAAAGAATCCCCGCTCGGTACCAGACATCGACGGTGGCTTGTTCTCGATTTGTGTTTTGCAATTTTTGCTTTTCAGTTTGAACTTTTTTTTTCTGCTGCTTTGACATTTTTGTAGTTTTTTTTTCATTTTTTTTCCCGAGTTGCCTATGCTCATATGAAAGTTGTGCTGTTCCTGCTGCTGCTGCTGCTGCTGCTGCTGTCCGCTGTCGGGGCTTTCCCCCAAAGTCAATAGCAGGAAATTCAATTTTCCCAGGCAAACTAAAGTCTGGGAAAGTTTCTTCCTTTGCCACTTTATGCTGTTGTTCCTTCAACCCCCGTTCTGCATATTTATATATGGGTGAAGTGAAGAATCTCTCTTGGCTGGAAAATCTAATATGCAAGCTCAGGCTCGAAGCGGGTTTCATGCCTCCAGATGTGAGAGAGAACTTTGCAATATGTTCAGCTCAGTATATATAGATATGTATGTATGTATGTATGTATATAGAGTAGTAGTGGCCTTCCTCTGGCCTTATCAAAGGCACATTTTGTTCATTGTTTTTATCGGGCGACACAGGAAATGTTATAGAAATTTTGCGCTTATCAGGGCAAATATACAACTACACAAAACACAAGCCAACGACAAAAGCATTTTTAGCTTGACACAATTTCCAACTGCAATGTTGACGAGTTTTGTGTTTTGTTATAATTAAAAACGAGCCTGTTTGATAAATAAGAAGCAAGCAAGTAATTTTTGTTGATATACGAAATATAAATAGAATAGGTTTTCCAGGAACTTAGCTGCCTGATGATTACTGCTGGCCTTACTGCTGTTGGTCTTTCAGTTTTTATAGAAGTTCAACTTACCTGAAAGTAGAAAAAAGATACATTAAGTTAGTTATTTAAAAGATATTATTAAATAATTTAATAACTCAATTAAACAGTAATTAGCCTGGCCAAAAGGAAAATCAAATAAAGCCTCAGCGAGAAGAGGGAGGTAATAAAAGAATGCCCCTTTTTAAGTACCGCATCCAACGAACGATGGCATGGCCAACTCCTAATGAAAAAATAATTAAAAGCAATGACAATTTGCTTTTATTTTCCTTTTTTGCGGGGGCGGCTCTCCATCCAAATGGGCCAGACAGAGCGAGACTACTGGGACACAAATCCCCAAACACGTCGCTCACATTTCAATTTACGCATGAAAATGTCATTTCCGACAAGACCAAATTTGCATGCAGGAATCCGGGCTAAAAAGGGGAGGCATTTCGCACAAAAAACCAGGCTATCCTCTCATCTTAGACACGCCCCCTTTCCTCCCACTCTCACACTCACCCTCTCTCCCCGAGAAAAAAAAGTGTAATAAAATTAAGAATTCCAAGCTGCCGTGACAAATATTTTTCTTCTTCATGTTTTCCACGTTTTCTTCTCTCTTTTTTTTGCTCTACGCAATGAATGGGAAATGGACAAGCGTGGAAAAACGAAGGCGGGTTTCAGCGGAAATGGAGAAAAAATACAGGGGGAGGCGGGAGAGGGAACGAGCAAATGAGTGACAGGCTCCAAAGAGGGAGGAATGGGAAACAGTGACGTTGAGTGCCAATTTTGCGACGGAGAACCAGCATCCAAGCCATTTCATTCCATTCCCTCATAGTTACACAATCACCACCACCCATGGTGAGAGTATATTAAGCCATAAAATTAGTGCGACCCTGGGTTGTCGTCAAGGGCATGGGGGGGTGGAAATAAGCAAAAAGGGGGTCGCTACGTGCGTCGCATTATAGGACAACAACAACAGCAACAGTCAAAGAAGAAGCTCCAGTTGAAATTTGTTTATTTTGATGATGTATCGCATAATTAGGGAGAAAGGAAAAAGATCATGAGAGGGGAAATAATAATCTATAAGAGATGATATCTGAATGAGGGTGGACTTATGTGGGGGCTAAACTAGCTTTAACTAGATTGAATGGAGTTTTTCTTTAATAAGAACCAGCATTTATAACTTGAATTCAAGCGGGAAATATATTTATTAAAGCCGGAAATATATTCAAGTTAAAGTTCCACCAACTTCACTTTCTCCAAACCCTTATTTCCCTTTCTAACCTCATTAAGCCTCTCTCCGTTACTAATACCCTTTTAATTGGCTCCAAATTTCTCAGGATCCTTTTGAGATTAAAATCTGAAAAAGCTGCAACGCAACCCTCATCACAGTGGCAACTGATTAGAATACCAATAACAAGGCGGTTCGGTGTTTCTGTCGAAATAACAAACGAAAAGGCGCTTGAAGATGATATACACCCCAGCAGCACACACACACACTCATTGAGCTCCTAATCCAGTGATAAGCATCTCCCTGGCAGACATCAGTCAGCTCGTCGAAAATCATCAAATTAGTATGCAAAAGACATGGGGCCAGATGGTCGGCGTTGTTCTTGCGACTTTACGAGATGCTACAGAGATGCTACAGAGATGCTTGTGATGATGCGACTTGACAACGAGATGGAAAATAAATGAGTTTTGTTATCATAATCACGAAATTATGGGCACTGCTTATGAATAACTTGTAAGAGAAATTGCCAAGGGGGTCCGAGGATTATGAGCTACAGGGCCAGAGAATATGTTAATCAGGTCAGATCATTTTTGGCTTGATGATGATGCAACCAACAACAAGACGCGAAAAGATGGCCAGAAGAGAGCAGAAACCAACACAGCCCACACAGCATTTGTCAATTTAAATGAGCCGTAAACACTTTTCGCCAATTTTTATGATTAATTAAGTGTCCACATTAATTGCAGTCGAACATGAAGCTGCACAAGCAACATCACAAGGAGGAGGCGACGGCATCATCGGCGAAGGCGACATGGCCCCAACAATTTGATGCCAGGGAAAAAGTCACCGAAACAAATTGCAAAGCAATCGCAGGCAGCGGCATCTGTTTTACAACATATACAGCATAGATGTTGGGATATATATCTGTTAGTACGTATAAATTATGGCCCAATCTATATCTGGCCATTTTCAGGTAGCTCTGGCTATGTATGTGTTCGCCTGCTGCTGCTCTGAGCCTGATTAACTGTACGAAATGCCAAGACAATAATAAATTACGAAAAATTTATACGGCCACGTTCGGAGCATATTAATAGGGTCAGAGAGACGGGGCATATAAAAAGGCAACCAAAAACATCAAAAACTAATGAAAAGATGAGCGAAAAAACACAGAAAATCTGGGAAGAATAAATAAACATGACAGATGGAATTGAGAAGGAGAAGAATGGAGTGGAGTGGAGGAGAGCTGGCAAAATAAATAAAAATGTTATTAACTGAAAGTGTAATGTTGTTTGGAATCATCAGCGTTATTATGCTGGCCATTAATAAAGACTGTCGAAAGGGACTAAATGAAATGATTTTGACTGCTACAGTTGGGTTTTTTATGTTTTTTATGTGTTTTGTTGGTAACAAATGTCAGGACATCAAGTCTGAATTTAATCAATTTGGGATTATATTAGCTTTCTTATGAGATGTATATCCAAATTTATGTTTGCTTGTGAAAGAACTGTGCAATGTGTAATATAATTTCACAAAATTTAAATACATTTAATATATTTAGGAATTAAAAAGGCAAATACATTGAGATTTTGCTAGAAGAACATGAAAAACTGAAGAGCAAAGTATCAAAATGACAGCTGCAGTATGGTAAATGTCTCGAAAAATGCCCAATCGGGGGGAACAACAACAAACAACAGCAGTTGCCATTTGCCGCTCATAATTTATGACAATTATTATGGCATTATATGATATATTAGAGGAGCCAAGTCTAGCAGAGAGATTGATGCAGATGCAGATACAGATACAGTGAGAGCGAGGTGACTTGGCTTAATTATAATTAGATACAAAATTGCTCATGACTGCAATAAATGTTTCAATTATTTATAATCTTTTTGCCTGTGTTGGAGACGTTAGAAAGTCTGCCTCTGTCTGTGTTTGCATTGCGCGTTAAATTATGTTCAATTTTCCTGCTACGAAAGTTGTGCAAAATATAGAAAAAACAACTGACTTTTATTTGTGGCATAAATCATGTTAATTAGCCGCAACGATCGCGCGAGATAAAGTCTCTTAGCGGCGGATTTATAAGGGCAACTCCATTAGCATTTTGGGTTTTTTTTTGGTAACAATTAAAGTGCCTAAAACTTTTAATGATGGACAATTTATTAAGTGCCCTGCCTCGCCCCTTTGAAATAAACCAAATCTCGTTCCTCCACTCGAATCAATCCATTTGCCTGCTTGCTTGCTTGCGTATCCCATAAATAAGTTCTGCACAAATTTATCTTTCAAGAGCAAACAAAAACAATTTGAGCAACTATTTACAAACATTAGCAGGAGAGCTGGTAAGGTAATGGTTTGAACATTTGTTGATTTGTGAGACTTCATCCTCCTCCGCCACCACGCTACATATTCCAAGTTGTGTCTGAACAGATTTTGCTGTGTGTGTGTGTGTTTGTTGTTCAACGCAAATTACGCAAAAATTTAATTGCAATTAAATTGAAATTATATCAGTAATTATGCATATGAAAGTAGTAAACAAATAGCAACACAATAATTACGCGTTGGTAAACAAAAGTGATTGGGTTCAGGCAACCCAGAGAGACTGAGAGAAAAACAAAAAAACGTCTATGGAATAGCCAGAAAATATTGTTTGGAAATCCGGGCAAAGTGTAAACAAAATTGCTGAACCAAAAAGTCGGCAAACGGAATTTTGTATGAGCAGAGTTGGTAAATACGCAGAAATAGTAGTTATACATATATATATTTAAGCGTTGTACATGTTGTACATGCTGGGAATTTATTGGATTTTTTTGTTGTTGTGTTAGTTTAAGCTGCAAATGGCCCAAATGATAGTTGGTTTAAATGTATTTAATTCATTAGTTATTCTATCTGTTATACAATTTTATGTTATTTTGTGAAACATAAACTTTTAACCTGTTAATAAACCAAATAAACATTTTTGAGCAATAAATCAAAGTAATTAGTTTCCCCAAAACTGTTTCAATAAAAATGAGAAATTCAAGATTCAAACTTAAATTTCTCTCTTGGCTTCATTTTGTTTGCTTTTTCCGTTAAACGTCACATATAAATCGCCAAGTAAATACCGACAGCCACACCCATCAAATTAATCAAACAGCTGGGGGAAATGCAAAAGGAAAAACTAACCGCAAAAACAGCAATAAGATTTTTAATTTTTGGCACACACACTTGCCGCTAGCCACCGAAACTAACGACAATGAATGCCCAAGTGATGCGCAGCGAAAATGCTAATTAATGTGATTATGTGGCCATTTAATGTTTGAACAATTGTTTAACGATTAGTCAGGCGTGAGCGAAAAATACCGGCTAGAGAAATCATGACACAGGCGAAGACACATGTTTGTCACTGAGAGAAGAAGAACAACCAGAAGACCGAAAAAAGGGGCGACCCACTGATACAGGGCGCCGACTTGATGATTAATTGTTGTGCCAGGGATGAAAAACAAGTAAAGAAAAAGGAAAGTGCAGAGAAAATCTCTGGCAATTTAATGCCAAAAAGTTTACATAGCCAAAAATTGCACATACGCCCCATGGGGCTCTTACAAAGCAGATTGAAAGTTTGCCTTTTGCAACAAGATTATTTTCAATGCCCTTAAAGAGGGTATTTTTTATTAAGATTATGGAAATATTTATAGAGTTCTATATTAATATAAAATATATGCATTTAAAGTCGTTGAGGAAATTATGTTTCTGTTAATTTTTCTTAGCTTTTACCTTTAAAATATAAAATAATTTCCTAGGTAAATCTCTACATAAATAATGACAACTTGTAAGGGAACCTACAAGGGTATATGAACTACGGCTTCCAGAATCCCCTTTTCTTCTCAATTTTTTTTCTGATTTATTTTTCCAAGCTGCTAGAGGTGTTGAAAGTGCGGCAAGTTACGCACATTTGCACCTCCTAACTACCCAGAAAAAAGAATAGAAAAGAGTAAAATGGTATGGGGGCGAAAAAAAAAAAACGAAGCGAGCCAAGTTTCCTCTTATCCCCAGAATGGCAACCCGTTAAACAGCCGTAGCCGCAGCCGCTGCCAGAGAGAAGGTTGGCCAAATGTTTTCACTGATAAGCACAGACACGCCTCGAAAGAGGGGCACCCCAAACTCCAGGCACTTCACCCATCACACCACCACCCACTTTTTCCCGCTGGAAAAACCACCTGCCCGGGCAGAAAGGCTAAACTGACAGCTATAGAGACATTAATGTGACGAGGGTTCTGGGGTTTGGGGTTTGTTCGCACGAGAAAAAGTTGCAGCATCGCGCCAAGCAAATCAGTTCATGTCGGTGCAAAAAAAAAAAAAAAGTGGAAAAATCTGTGCAGGCACACACACAGTTACACACAGCTCCCTTTCTTTATTTCACCCCGTCTAGCCAGGGCGGGAGCTGGATGGTTATATGATACGTCAGGTGTACGTACGTACGTACGCGGGGCAGCTTAAAGTCGCACAGATTTATCTCACAGCAAATATAGCAAATAGCTTCTGTTGCCTGATAAAATGTTAAGCTAGCCTGTCCTCTGACTTATTATGGCTGCAATTAAACTTAGTATTTTTGCAGGAAAATTTTAAAAAATATATTTTAAACAGAAAATAAATAAAAAACCTTTTAAATGGGAAATTTCCTTTCTTGTTTTTATAACTATCAACACTTTCTAGTCCCAGAAAAAGGTGCAATATTTATTTAATAAATATACAAATATATACTTTGTGATTCATTTACATTATACACATATATTTTATATGTGTTTTGTGAGCCATCTAGTGCAGTATAATACCCAGAACTTGTTTTCTTTGTCGCATAAATAGTACTAGACCGAATTGTCTATGGTTTGGTTTGGTTTGGGTAAATATGTTTACCCAGCAATTGGCGCTGACATTGCGGCAAAGATAAAGAAAACTCAACTGGCGAGAGAGGTACTACGACGAATGGTGCGATAACAATGTTTGTCAATTGCGGCTACACACACAGAAATAACACTCGACTTCGTTCCACTCTCTCCTCCGCCGAACCGACGACCCTCCTTTCAATACAATATACAGAAATTAACTTTTGCTGTTGAAAGATTTTCACTCAGAGATTTCCTGCTCGAAAACTTTCTATGCGAGTGCTCTGAAGAGCTCTTCAATTATGGAATTGTCCCGGAAAAAAAGGTAAACAACTACATGACATTTGTGGGTGATAAAAAAAGAAAGAAAAACGAACGTTAGAAGAGGGGCCTATAATTGATTTCGAGGAGATATCGCCTGACAATGGCAATCAATTGTCATTATGTTGGGGCCCCCGACCGGGAGGCTAATTGAAAGTTGTCGGTGCTCTGTGACAAAATAATCAATCGATCTTTTAAAAAGCAGAGCGGAAGGGATAGAAAAAGAAGCACATAGTCCCAGTCATAAATAATTCAACATTTACAAGATACTCTGGTGTTTCAAAAAAAACAAAAAGAAAGCTGGAAAACCCAACGAAATATATTCACGAGATGTGCCACCAAAATCAGGGTAATCCTTCAGCAGCCACTGGTGTTATAGAACTCTAAGGACTCCTTGGACCACCCTCGCCGGATACTTTAATTCCACACAAAAACACACACAAACAGATATCGGTGGATGGATATATATATTACATTTCGATTTTGAAACCCAACACAACACAAACGCTTTGGGAGCGTGAGCACGTGCGCTAACCTTTGACATATGAGCATGGCGAAACCATCAAACATATTTTATGTATTAAGGATATGCGAGACGACAACGACGATGGCGACCCTTTGCCATCTCTTTCTCCAAACAGACAAGCAATAAACTCGGGACAAACATATATATATATACATTCTGGTTGACTGCAAAATATATATAAAAAACACGTTAACCAAAATAAGTTCGCAAGGGTGAACAAGAGAGCCTGCCAACAAGAAATCACGTTACAGGACTGCAAGGACACAGAGGACACACAGAGTCTGTTTCTCTCTCTCTCTCTGTCTCTCTGGGGAAATCAAAACAGATCAAAATGTCATCTTTAAGAGCTTAAATTTGTATGGAATTGCCGTCTCGCAAAACCCCACCAAACCAAGCAGCAGCGTAAACAAAGGTATTTTCTCACATTACCCTCTGCTTTCCCACACAACCTACATATCATCTAGGACTACGAGGGTCCCTTTTTTTTTAGTGCTTATTATAACAAAGTGTTTACCTGATTTGGTTGACTGATTTGTCCTGAATCACTCATAAAATTGAATGGATTTGGGATAGTGAGTATTAAGTGTCGAATACTTTGGGGTTTTGGCAGTGAATTGAGGTTTTTCTATGAGTTATTTAGTTATTATATTTTTTAAGAAGCTCCTAATATTAAATATTATTTGTAAGAAAGCTATTTTGTTAGATTTCTTCTATTTAACTAAATAATCGCTTTATATAACCTAAAAACGCTTTCCAATAATCACTTTTCCAGCTAATTAGACAGACTCGTTTACACTCAAACCGGTAACCAAAACAAGGCCAAAACTCCTATATTTTCATCACCTTGAATTTGCTCTAAAAAATATTAACGAAGATATTTGGTTTCAAACCGCTTCGGCAGGTTGCAAATGAAAGAAACGAAACCGTGTTAAGAGCCATAAAAAGACAGTTCAATGCATCAATTCAATTTCAAATGGCCAAGAAAAAGCAAAGACAACTTCATTGGCTGTTAAACAAAAAAGTTGATAAAGAAAAATTCAATAAAAAAGAGTGACAAACAGAGGGGTTAAGGCGGTTAGAAAGAGGAGACTCAAAGGCCACCAAAGACTCAATAAACACATCGTAAATGGATGTGAATGCAACGCGAAGAGGACCGAACAAACGAATCTGAATTGAATGAGTGAAATTTTATATGTCTCCGACAGTGTTGTGGGCGAAACCTCCTCCCTCCTCTCTTTTTAGTCTCTCATCTCTTTCCAACGCAGAATCCCCCCATTTAAACTCGACTGCATCATGCCCGTTCACTTTACAATAATAAGCCAAAAGCAAATGCTGTGATTTCAGCAACCCAGAGATCCCTCTTACTCGCTCTCTGTCTGCTCCCCTTGGCTGGCCACCCTCTTTTTCAGACCGGACGCACATCATCATCATTCTCCAACCCATGTGGAGAGGGTGACAAAACCTAATAAAATTTAATTAAACTCAATCAAAATCCATTTAAGGCGGCACAAAACAGAAAAAAAATAAACGAGATCTGGCCACTGAAAGAAAAAGAGGGAAGGAGGGAACGTGGAGTGACCACTACTCATGGCATACGGCCACACTAATTGAATTCTTCTTGTTTTTTGCATTTCTGCAAACGGAAATGATGTCAGCACTTGATAGAAAAATATATATATCATAAAACTTATAAAAATAAATTAATAATCTGTCGTTGAACATGCAAAGCATTCAAAAAAAAATATCAAAGGACACACAACTGTACCTAGAAAGCTGCACAGTCTAAGGCCACACTAAATGTATTAACTGCAGTTAAAGGGTAACATTTTCAAGTAAACTTGAATTTAAATATCATTAAAGACTAAAGCTACCTGCAACTGAAATATCTTGTACACCTGTGACTGAGACACTCAGACCAAAGCTGATTAACTCACAGAAGGACAGTGGACATTGTGTAGGCTGCATTCAATTAAAATTGACAATTGTCCAGTGCAAATCAATGGGTAGCCTAATGATGAAGCTCTGTAGTATCCATCTCTCATTCCCATCTCAGTCGCAGACTCAGTCCCCTTTATACCCCATTTAACCCTTGAGTGGGTGAATGGGTGACAAGCGACAACAATGTCGACCAATTTGAATTCAAAACGTTGCCTCTGTTTGGTTGGGTTAATTCAATTTATCAGCTGAGCCCCACAAAACGATGAATATGAGATGTGAGCTTGTTAGCTTGAGAGCTTTGGAGGTTCAGAGGAAACCAAAAGGGGGGGTCAAAAGGTCAATTTATGCGGCATAAATACTAGAAACGGGAAATATTGACCAAATTAGATCGCTTTATTTCAGCCAATTCCATTTTGAAGAACTTTCTTCCTACAAAATACAAAATCCAATTACTACAAATTCCATTCTGTTTGTCATTAAAAAGCCTCAAAATTCTCCAGACTCTCGGTGTGTATATAAATATACACACACTCGGGCATTTTCCAAATATATATATCTCGTAATTTTCAACAATGTGTAAATTGCCTGCCATGCAAGCCAAATAGAAAATATTTTTCTATCATCAAAATCTAAACAGAAGAAAAAGAAGGAATTGGCCGAAATAAAAATCCAAAAAATGTTCTCTATAGCAAATATCAGGAAAAATGAATACACATATGCAGCGTGAAGAGTGGAAAAAAAATTGTGAAAATATTCTTCCAAATTAAAAATAAATTTTTACCTCAGCCCCGAGGAGCACGAGCAGCGAACTGGCCGGCGTGCAGGTGTGTGCGATGATGAGATATTTTTAGCAGACACTGTTGACTGCGCACCACTCGCCCGATTTCGCTCTGGCCATCATCCCATCTCCCCCATCTATTCCGTCTGCTTAGTGAGTAATTAAACTAGAAAATAATAAGTGGAGGTGGAGGTGGAGGCGGAGGGTGGAGGTGGGCAGCAGCAGCAGCATCGAGGAAAATACGGAACGACGGACCGACTGTCATTTCACTTAAGTAGACATTAATTATACAGAAAAACTGAACTGAAAAGCCAAAGGAAAATCAAAATAAAAAAGAAAGAATATTGAAAAAATATTAACAAGGTGTTGAATGGGAAACCAAAATACCCTTTGAAAATTGATTAATTAATTTACTAAAAAAATTAATTTGATTTTATAACCTGGCTAAGGGTGTTTCTATATTATTTTAAATGCTTTAATCGTTAAAAATGTAATCACATTTAAAAATACTTGTGACTAAGGCCAAACTGGTTGGCAAAATCAAAATACCCTGCTGGCATGGCTACAAAAAATTGGTAAAAATACCCAGCCTCGGCTGCACTCTTACGTCGTATGTTAATAATTATAATTATAAACATTTTTATAAGCCGTGCGTTAATGGTGTAATATAAGGTAAAGGGGCAAGCCTTGAGCCCATTGTTTAATTGCTCGCACAATAAACATTAATAACTTATGGTAATTAAGACTTGAAATTCTTATTAAGGCCATAAATGTATATTCGATTATTTTGTTTACAACCAATTAAATATTTATCCAAAGAAAAAATCAATAAAAATATCTGAAAAGGAATTAAAATGCAAAAGGAGTTTCCCAAATCCCAATCTAATCTTTCTAAGTAGATTCCCCCCAAAATGCATTTGATAGTGTAATAAAAACCGAAAATAAAAACCATTACACATGTGATGCTTCGGTGGATGGAGTTGTGTTCGTTCTCAATGCCCCTCTCCGTTTGATGGATAAAACTTACCTGCAAAGAAAAGAAGGGAAATAAAAAATTAGATATTAAAAATTTATTTCAGATGCAACAAGAGACAACACGACAATAACAATGACAACAACAGAACAAAAACAACCATGGCGGCGGCGGCAAGAGTGCCAGTTGAGAGCATTTCAAAATTTTCGTAAGTTCAAAAATGTAATAAAAATAAGAAATTTATGAAGAATTTAGTAAGTGAGGAGAGCGAGAGCAGCTAGCGGGTGAGTGGGGGCGAGTGCCTCAAAAGAATTTATGGCTGTAAAAATGTTTATTGCTTCTGTATTTTCCTGTTTTTTTTTTCCCCCCCCTCCGACTTTTTCATTGTGTGGGTTGTATATTCCGGTATCTAAATTGTTGCACTGGCTGCCACTTGACAGGTATTCTCCAAGGAGGAACTCAGAGAACCAGACCAGGCCAAAGCCGTAGAGTCAGCCTGTCACTTTGAATAATGTTCGGGGCCTCATAAATTGGGCACCGCGTGTGATATGTCCATGTCCGCCGCCGCCGATGTTATTTCTCCTCCTTCGCGGGATTCTCTGCTCTAATGAGCTCAACCATCCAAAAAGTAAGGCGCAATTTTCAACACTTTTTTTTGTATGTTGTTCCCCCAATCCCGGGAAAAATTTAAATACGTAAAGAACGAAAAACAAATGAAAGGAAATATTCCGTGATGAAAGGAGAGCATTTGATGAAAGTGTCAAAATTAACGCGGCCACGTCACATGCATAAAACATCATAACGGAAGGGGGACGGACTTCCACCAGGGGGCAGATGCAGGAGAACGAGCTCTTAGCATCGGCTTAATCCTTCAAAAGCTGATCCTGATGGAATGACGGCAGTAGCCCAAAGGAGAGCTTTGGCCTACGGGTTGATAGGCAAATACTATGCAGACATTAAAAGTGAACTTATGGATGCCCTTTATTTTTAAAATTTTTTTTTAAGCAAGCTTAAATAATTTATTTTATATTATATCTTATAGATACTATGTCAAGTTGATTTTTATTAAAGAAAAATAAAAATTTGGAAATTGTATTCAATTTAAATATTCGTCAAACTTAACAGATCTTACTTTTTATAAAATTCAACCACAATGTTTTCCTTGTTCCCAAAATATATTCCAAAAAACACCCTTCATTTCCCAAAAATTTGATTTAAATGTTAATCGAAATCCAAATCGAAGCCGAAAACCCTCTCCTCTTGCAGGGCCGAAGCAACCTACCCGAAGAGAAAGAGCAGCACAACAACTTTTTGTACTCCCACCGTCTCGTGGCTATATATATGTATATATTTTTTAATCAAAATTCTCTTAAATAATTAAAATGCAAATTGTGCGAGCATAAAATAACAAAAACAACAGCTCCAATGGCAGCAGCAAATAAACAGAGTCACAGACACAGGCACAACAGAGAGCTGCTGACAGGACACACGCAAGGACAAAGGAACCAAAGGGACAGGACGGACGACCAGCAAAACAACAACTCGGAAAAAAAAATCCACCCACGACAGGGGAATGATATGATGACAATCCTGCCGCAGCCACAGCCGCTTCTGCTGCTGCTGTTGCTCCTGCTGCTGCTGCTGATGATGATGCCTGGTTTTTGGGCTGGGGGCTTTAAGAGGGTTTTGTGGAAGGATGACGACGACTTTGACAGTTCTTTGTGGTATTTTCAACGCTGACTGACAAGATGGAAGGGCTAGGGGGATGACTAGAGGTAGAGCCCTTAAAGTGTTAACGATGATAAAGTTGGGTGAAAACTGTTGTTGGGACACGCCTCCTCCTCTGACTTTCAGGATCTCCACAAAACAGTAAAAGTTAATTTATTAGAGTTCAAAGATGGTAATTAATGGGACTTGGTGGGTTATATTATTATTTTAAGGTAAAAAGTGTAGAAAATTACTTAATAAAATTAGTTTTCGCCTAAAATAAATGTAAATTTTTAAACAAGTTCTTTTACACTCTTCAAAAGGGCTTTCTTTGCTCTCTACTATCTTGACCCCGTCTGTATATATTCCCATCTCTCTCTGTTGCCATCTCACGCACACACACACGTGTTAAATTCATGACACAAGCTGCGCATCCTTAAAAAGGGTTGCCCCCCCCCCCCACCAGAAAAGGGGCGGGAGGAGGCAAAGGGATCTCCCGAGTGCACGTGGGTTGTATGAGTGTGTCTGTGTTCATTAAGCTGCTTATTATGTTTGCACTTAAAAATTCATATGTGACTATGGCAACCCCACAAACAAATTGGTTGTGTCCTTTAAAGACCCTTTCCCCCTGCCACTTTCACATCCTCCTCCTCTACCCAAACCCAAACTTATTGGCATACTTAAGGAGGACTACCATGCTTCATTAAACTGAGCCGAGGATTTGAAATTTTCAGCTGAGACCATCACCACTCACCACCAGCTATGAATGGCCACCATCTCCCATCCTCCTCCTCCTCGACTCTCATCCTTATTTGTTGCCACCCATTTTTTATAACCCACATGTATCCGTGTGCGTGTGTCTCTGTTTTTGTGTTTTGCATATTAATTTATTGGCAGGGACCGGGAAAATTAACAACTTGTAAAACACCAAATGTAATTAAGTATACGCCATGTGGCGCAATACCAAAAAAAACAGTCTTTTTCTCGCCTGCTCTGAATAAAATTCTGTCGTAATTTTATAAATATTAAATAAGCAGTTTAAACGGGGTCAAGTTGGGTAATATTTTGGATATCTTTCAGGTTTGGACAGGTGAATGGGATTCGTTCTGATGAAATGCTCTTGCGGTGGGCAAAATATTACAAAAAAATAAATTATATGCCTTTCAAGAGACCCCAAAAACACGATAGCCAAAACCACAAGGTATTTCATAAAGTTTACAAAAGAAAGAACCTTAAAAGCTAAATTAACTAAGTACTTTATTTAACTTAGGCAACTTATTCATAAACCTTTATCCTAAAACTAGTTTAAAGTCTCTTTAAAAATTCAACTAAAAAATAATCTAACGCCATGAAAAACCGGCAAAAAATAGTAGCAAATAGCCGGAAAAGTGGGAACAAAGAAACTGTAAAGGACTGGAAATTCATAGCCAAGCAAGGATATGCGATGGAAAGGCAAAAGGAGACTGGCGAAATTGAGAGGAGGTAAGTAAATAAAAGGAGGGAACGACCCCGCCTCAAGTTCATTTAAGCGAAAATGTAATTTTATGCTTTTTAATTGAGCGAATATGCGTGGAAACATGTGGCGCCGGAAATGGGTGAGAGGACGAAGGACGCAGGACGATAAAGTGAGCAATGGACCCGAGTTCAGGCAGCTTTCGCCTTGATGAGTTTGCGCCGCACTCAAGCGAAATAATCAACCAGCGAGTAGAGAAAGAGAGAGGGAGAGATGAGAATAGAGATAGGAATAATCCTGGTGTTGGCCCAATGCAGGTGTTATCCTGTGACATACACCTCCTCCAGCCTCTCCTAGTATCCTAGCACTTTAATGTGTTTAAACAACTAAAAGGACGGCGGCTGCTTGATGAAAAGCAATAAAAATGCAACATTATTAATCATCATCAATCAATGTCATCCATCAAAATGCGTGGCATGGGGGTGAGTGGGTGGCACCTCCTTCTACTTTTTATCCATCATCTTCTTGCTTTGTTCTCTTCTGCCTTTCTCCTGAATTCAACACAATCTCTTTCCTGCGCTGTCCATTATCGTCATCAACGCCTTTTTACCTAAAACACCAGACACACGTCCAGACAACGCTGAAGGAGGAAATGCAAAATGGGGAAGGAGACACTGATCCAAGCTTAAGGAGCCATTAAAGCACTTAGTTTGGGATTTAAATTGCCTAATTTTTGTTGCTAATACTATTAAGAATTTTATTTAAATGAAATACGAACCTTCTTCTTAAGAAAGTATACTTTCAACGCTTTAGTCTAGTTTATGATTTTGTAGTCAGGTCAAATAATAGTAATTATCCCAAATATTCGCAGCTTTCTAAGTAAAAGATAAACCCTTTCCCAGCCCAAGACTTTAGAAAGGTTTAACCCGCGACCTGACCCATATATAAGTTGTATATCTGACACCTTGTACTTAGAGACAGTAGTTGGGGGAAAGGTTTAGTTCAGTTTCGTTCAGTTCCGTTCCCTTTGAAAGTCAAACTACCTTCTTTTTCGCTTCTGCCTTCCTTCCCTTGTTTCAATTTTTGTTTCCGAGTTCAGTGAACCTTTCTCGCCAAAGTCAACGACCAAAGGAAAGGCACTCCGACTAAAAAACATGTAAAACCAGATGCAGAGAAAGGGGCCGAGCGAAAGAACAAGAATAATAATAAGAACCATAATGATAATGATATATGGATAAACGGCAAGCACAATGGCTAAATATGAATGAAAAGAACTAAACGTGATTCTAGTTGCGGCTGTTAACTAGCATATTTTTCACATTTCTTGTTTTGCTCTGGCTTTGTTACAGTTTCTACTGCAAGTGTTTTGTACTTTCTTTTGAATTTTAATTTTTCCCTCATTTGTTTTTATTTTTTTTGTACTAGATTACATCACACTCAGTGGCTGCTTTTGTCTTTGTTTGGCTTTACACATCGGGGGCTCATTTAAATTTATCAAGCGTATTTTTTTTTGACTCCCCCTCCACCACCTCCACCTCCGTCTCTCTTTCACACTTGCCGTGAATTTAATTAACAAACTCGAGAGGGTGACCTCTTCAAGTCTTGACTCGTCTTTTTGCCGCTGTCTTCTTCAATATAGTGAACTTCTTCCTGACTCTTCGAAGAAAACTTTGCGGCACTTTTCCGGCACTTCTCCCGCCACTTCTTGGCTCGCTTTTCTTTTTTCCCCCCCGTCCAGAATTTTCGTGAGTAGCTTGAATAGCAATTGACATACAAAATACTTTTGAGTGTCATGCTACCTTTACAGGTAACTTACAGCCCCGCCCCTTTCCCCCGCACACCTTTATATTCTTATTCCTCTTTTCGTCTTCTTGTTTTCTTCGTATTGCACCCATTGTTTTGTAGAGGAAAAATTTACCTTTACTGCAATTCTTTTAGGGTTTGGCAGGCGAGGAGAAAACTTTATTAAACTTTTAAGGTGGCTGACTTTGGGGGTAATAGGAATAGTAATAAACTTTAGGGGAGTGGAACATAAGAACATAAAAAATAAGCTAATCACGAAACTTTAAATATTATAAAATCGTATTTAAATCCATATTTAAACTATTATTAATTTCAGCAATTTAAAAGCTTCCAATTTTTTTCTTTAAATATCCAAAACCCAATCCATCTGGCAACTCTTTAATTCAAAATGCACCAGAAAACCAAATAAATTAAGCAAATAATTTTGCATTTAACGATAAATGCTACAAGCATACGGAATTCGGAAGTAAAGCAGCATAACAAAATACGTTTTAATTGCCTTCCAAATTGAGTTGAATCAATATATTCCATTCGCTTATCAAAGAAAATTTGAATATTATTTAGGGGTCAAGTTCAGTGGTAGAAAACCAAGAAGAAGGAGATGCTGACTCAATGGAATTTTAAATATCAAAGAAGAATGGAAACTGTGTGTAGATGCAACTCGAAATGAATAAGATGAATACATAATTGTTTAATGTGTTAACAAGGCAAATGACTACTAATAGCTTACTAATCTAAACTGGCAGAAAATCCTACATTAACTTTTTGCTTAATGAATAATTCAACTTTCTAGTCTCTCCCTTCAAATTGCTTAAAGTTCATATACTTTCCTTAAGGTTCAAATAGCCCTAGGTTGGCATTTTCCCTTCCTTCTTAAAGCCTCATTAGATCTAGAGTATTTTCTGTGGCAACACAACAAACAAACAAGAGGGCTTTCTTTCAATGCCAATTTCAGTGGCAGAGTAACAAAAGAAAACGCAAACGTAGATGCCAAAATTCGACACACAACAATGGCAGCAATCTTAACCCACTTTTCCTTAGCCACAATGTCTAAGCTTCGGATGCAGGCACAGACACAGACAACAATAATACACCAGAAAACTATGACTAAGTACATTTCTTCTTTCGGATCATCATCATCATCAGCATTATTATTATAAGCAAAGCATCTCATATCTCGCTCGAAACTCATGACAAAAGTGTCAAATTAGACAGACAGACAAGCAGAATTATGTTGTTAGATGGGATATATACACACACTCGCACACGCCCACACGGTGACCGCCTTTTTTTCAGTTTGGCGGCAACTCTACGCTATCTACCTGGTGAAAATTCCAAAACGAAACTGTGTATGTGTATTTGAATTTTTTTTGGCAAGCTAAAAATGAGACAGCGCAATATTTATTTTCGTTTCCGAACTATATTCGTTTTTGTCGCGTTGTTTTTGCTGTCTCATTTCGATTTTTCACACTTTACTCGCTGACAGATAGTGTTGATATATTTTTGAGGGGGAAATCTGCGGAAAGGGGGTCGGCTATGAGCTGGCTTTTGGATGTCAAATGGTTTTAAAAAAAAGTGTATCCATGGCACAAGAATGAGTAATGGGTAAAAAGATTGATCTTTAGTTTAAGGAAAGAAAAACATTTTATGTTTTTGGGGTATATATGTATCTATAAAATTGTATTGTAATTAATAATATCTAAAGTGAATGTGATAAATTTTAGCTTTCAAATAGATTTATAATCTTATTCAATTTAATTTAATATATTTCAGGTTGCATTTTTCGTTTTCATTTAAAACTTTAATCAAACAAAGAGTTGAAAGTGTGGTTTCTTGCTTAAAATTAAGACAAAACACAATCTGATTTCATCAAGGAATCAAATCCCTTTATTTTTCAGAACAATTTAGTCAATTTTCATTATTTCAGATTGCAGCAATGCCTGCCCAAAGTCTTCTTGGATAAACCCGACTGACATTGTCAACTTAAATACAGCTTGGGGTCAGTGTGAAGTGAGAGCTGACAGGGTTTTTGGGGATTTTCGAGCAGGAGGAAGGGACGAAACTTGGTTACGCTTGCCCTTTTGACTGACAGTTTCAATTTGCACTAACTTTGAGTCAAGAAAGGGTGCAGCAGTGCAACTCCTCACTCGCCTGCCTTTCCGTTCCGTTCCGTTCCGTTCTGTTCCCATAAAGGTGACGCCTTTCTTCGGGTATTAAGGTCAAAAAGCGTTAAACCAAAACAACAACAAGAATGCCAGGTTACTGAAAGGATAGACGAGAAGCTGAACACAAAAAGTCCAACAGATTTGCTGCAACAACCGCAAAAAGCACAAAGGCATGAACAAGAACCAAAGAGAGAGAGGGAGTTGGGGATATATAGAGAAGCTACAGGAGCTATAGAATCAGGTCAGGCCAACTTGGAACAAAAATGTGCAATGCCGTAAAGGCCAAGCGAAAATAATTGGCCGAAAAAGGAAAGATTGAGGGTAAAAGGCAAAAAGAAAAACAAAAACAAACAAGATTTTGGCTTATGCACTTTTGACTTAAATGAAAGAAAGAAAGCTGCAAAACAAACCCCAGACAAGACAGAACCAAAGCCAAAAGAACACCAAAGCTAAAAAGCAAAGAAAAGTTGATTCTTCGCTGTCTTTGGTTCACCGTTATGTTGACCGCTTTACTTAACGGTACTGTCGAAGACAGGAGGGGGGAACGTTCTTCGTGTTGGAGGTTCTGGAGAACCGGTTTCATTTCGTCGCTTCTTCAGCATTGACACCCATTTGAAGGCGCTGGGCAAAAAGAGAAGAGTCGTCTTCGTCTTCGTTCAACCGACCGGTTCTTCTGAACTCCCCGCCTGTCTTCTCTTCGCACACGTTGCGAATTCTTAATTTCTAGAATTTTTTTTTCTTCTACTTCAGTCTTTGAGTTCCTCAAGCTTTCCAAATGAATGACAGTGCGGTGAGATTAGAATCGACAGACAAACGTTAATGAGTGTGGGTTTCTCGGTTGTTTTTTAATGCAAAATTTGTCAAACTGGAGCAACTGGTGGCTGAGATTGTTATCAGAGACGTTCACATGGAACTTGGGGTTTATATAAATAATCATCATTAGAGAAACAAATTAGGGGAAATAATAGAAATCTACAAGGTAAATATATATGTGATTCTTGAGATAAAAGATTACTTTTGCATAGAGATAGTGCTCTAGGTATATTTCTTATACCTTTGCAGGGTATAATAATTTTAGTTAGAAGCTTGCCAAGCAGTTAAAGGGTCAATTCTGACTCTATAAAGTGTATATATTTGTGAAATTAATGCATTTTTACTTAGTTATGACTGATGATCATATGGCAAACTGCTAGGGTATAAAAATTTCGGCTTAGTTTCCTTTCTTGTTTTAAGTAACTCTTCACATTTCGCTGAGTATATCCACAATTCTTTGATGGATCGCTGGCCACTCATCTCGTATTCGAATTATAAACTAATTCGATTAATATCTAAATAATAATTAGCCGCGATTATCGTTCATTATGACGGCACTACACAACAACAGTTGCTTAGTGAATGATGATCCATAATTCTTATGTAGATTGCATATTGGAGGCGTTCTAAAGCAACGCAATTTACATAATCGCGAGTTGTGTCGGTCAACCGGAAATTGGCCAACCCACGAGGAGAACAATAAACATTTTAGATCGCTCGACCAACTTGGCCGCTTCCGTTTGATTACCGTTGCTTATTAATTCTCTTATGGTATTTTTGTTGGATTTGTTATAGCCGCCATACAGTCCGTTTCATTGTGTATTTCTCTTTGGTGTTTATGGTAGAAATACCAACAAATCAAATTAACAGAAAAAAAAAAACACAACCAAAATGAAATCCAAAGCCAAAGACAACGTTATAAAAATTGATTCTAATTAAAAAAATAAAAATATTGTGAAATATGTGAAGCAAGCTTAAAGCGAGGGTTTCTCCATGAGTTGGAAAAATGTGACTGTTATACAACGTCAATTATAATTATGAAATTAGCTTCAATTATGTACCAAGTAGAGTAATACAATTGCTAATGTAATGATGAGTAAGTCAACCAGTTGATAATTTAGTAATTATAGCTTTAATGTTTTGCTTAACTTTTGCAGAAATTAACTTTTTTATTAAAAAAAAATATTCTATACTGTTGAATAAATATTATTTAAAATAATATTTCTTGATATCGTAATTTCTCCATCTGATCTAAGCTTATTCTTATTATAACACACGTTTCTGGCTTAGGTTTGTTTACGATCTTGACATTTTCCATTCAGGTCTAACTTGCTAAAGATTAAGATTTCGGTTATGACTCTTTCTCAATCGAGGAGCTGGACTCAGACTAGACTAGTCTAGTTAATTAGTTAGTTATTTCGGCAGATCGAATGGCGTGTTGTGTCTATTTTATGACTCTTTGACTGACTTCACAACAAAAGGAATTATATAATTTTTTCGGCTTCTTTCGGTTGAGAAACGAGATTTTTGTGAGCAAATTGTGTATAATCCGTTGCGGGTGAAAGCTTAATATCTGTCTGAATTATTTTTAATTGCATTTTTTATTTTTGCAACACAATTCATTTGTACATTTTGGTTTGATCTATCCATCTTGTGTATATTTTTGGTTGACTGCTACAAATTCTTTCACAAGCAATCAAATCAAAAGCTGTCCAACTTGTTTTCAAAGTCAAGAAGATAAATTAGCAACTTGTTTTATTAATATTGTATTTTATATGGTGTCTGTTATTGTTTTGCTTTTGTTTCTCGAGACGACAACAATCCTTCAAAAGGCCGGCTGGCTGGCTGCGTGTGCTAAAATCTTATACTCGAATCTATCTTTTGTTATGCAAATTATCTATTGGATTTGAGGCCTATCTATATGGTATATATACATATGGAATCGATGGAAACCAAACACAAAAAGTCAGCTGGTTTAAATTTAGGTGACTGCCGGCAGCGACTGACTAAGTTGAATTTTCCTAATCAAATAAATTTCACATTTTAATAGGTTTATGCTCAGCGAATACAGAAATAGGTGTGGTGTAAAAATAAACTCAAAATAGAAAAAGCTTGGGAAATACTTAACTTTTAAGAGGGTATAAGATATTGGTGTATATCTTTTGTATTTATAATTCATTTAGTAAATTCTTTCCACCTTATATACCCTTCTTTTTCCAGGGTATCTCTTCTATAGACCCGATGACGCGACATTTGCCTGATATAGATAATAATGTCGCCACCCAAGCAACTTGATGACTAACCTCCTGCCACCTCATATAAATACCTCCATATATTCTGGATGTATTAATTGCTTTTACCGAAATACACACACATGTCCTTGAAAAATACTATTTATCTTCAGCAACGCCAAAAAATTATGGCACTCTTCGCAAAACAGAATCCGTTAGAAATATATATATATCGCAGTGTTCACCTGGCTTGAGGATTCTCTGGCCTCAGTTCTGTTTATGGTCTGCCATTAATTGCCCAAACAAAATTCCGTTTAGCCGGCAATTCGGTTGCTTAGCTTCATGTTTAGTAAATACAATTTAATTGCTAATATCCACCGACCCACTCCCACTCCCACTGTGGCAAATGACGCACTTGGCCTAAAGATTTTTGTTTAGCACAAAAATAAGCAGGCCAAGAATTATATAATACAATCATCTCAAGCAATTGTTAATAAATAAAAGCCAATTTAAGTGGTTAATGTGGAAAGGGGAAGCCATCTGGGTTTCAGATTATATATACATCACCAAGAAGCGCAGGGAGATTCAAAAGGGGGATTGGATAGCCAGAGATTTCCCTCCGAAACAAGTTACGTACATTGTCACCTACCTGCAAAGAGAAAGAAGAGGCAGAGAACGAGGGTGAGAAATGGTTGTGGAAAATGCAATTTCAGATATGTTGACAAATAAATACGGTTAAAGGTATCAAGATTTATAACGACACTCAACTGGGAGAATTTGTTCACATAATAAATCTTTCAGTTTTAGAAACTGGTACAGCAGCGGCTGTCTTTTGCTTGGCTTTAACTTTAATTTAAACTAATTTAATGATTATAAATCAATTAATTGTAATCTATTTCCTTGAAAGAAATATGAATTATATAAATTTAAAATATGTTGTTATTAATAAACATTTTCCTAAGCTTTATCCTAAGCCCCTTTCCAGCTTATTCATGATCTTGACAATTTTTAGTAGCATTTCCCAGTTTCTTACCAAAAAACCAAGTCAAGCGCTTTGAAATATTCATAAAACATTCTTGTAACATCTCAAAAGCAAACTAAAAATTTCCATTCACTTGAAAACAAAAGCAAACTTGTACTTTGTTTGGCTTTCCCAAGGAATATTTGCAACCCAAAGAAGCTCAAAGGAGGCGAGGCCAGGATGCACAAGGTTGTCAACTTCAATTTGGTCGCTTCTCATAAATATTGACGCGAAAATTGTCGCTTTTGGGTTTTTGGTGGGTAAGGAGGCAGCAACAGCGGGGTTATTAAAAAATTCATGGCTTGTAAAATGCTGAAAATCCGGGCAATGGAAAATTTAAAATGCCTATAAAGGGAATAAGAGGGGGAGCAGGGGGAGGAGAACACGAACGAAATGAAAATTGGCCGGCAAAGCGGCTTATAGAACGAAGGAGGAGGAGGAGGAGGAACTGAAACCAATGCCGCTTGCCCTGTGGCCTTTTCCGACCGCAATGTTGGCGACGTAGGGAAAATCCAGGAAAGAAGGTGAAGCCGGCGGGCGAATGCGGTTTTGTGGGTGGGTCGAGGGGGTCGGGGCTGAGGCTGAGCTGGAAACATGGCTGCGTTTGACGTCCACTCTCGAAAATATCATTTACATATCCGCGGAGGAGTCGGTCGCCGTCGTAGCTCACCGGGAAATACATGAAAAGCTTTTAAATTTTTGATAGCAGCCCGCTTTTCATCTCCACCAAAAACAAAGAAAAAAAAGGGAAAACCTGTATGTTTTTCCTGCTGATCCCTAGCACCCCTTTCTCCCCCCTCTTCCATTCGCTTGTTATCCTTTGATTTCTGCCATCAGTTGTTTGTTACTTTTTTCTCAAATTAAATTTAATTTCCATGTTCCGGGGCTCTTGATCATATTAATATTTCATTTATTTAAGCCTTTCGGCTTTTTACAATTTAACCAAAAGTTAAATTCGTTCATTTTGTATTCTTTCGTTTTTAATTCATTTCAATTTCACTGATGTTTGTTTGTAAACTGCAGCTTTTTAGACATCGCAGCTTCGAGTTCTTTTTTCCTTTTGGCTTTACCCTTATAATTTGGCTTAATTTTTGTTTATTTATTTTGCCTCCCGCAGGCTAGGAAAGATATTCGGTTATGGCCAAAAACACAACAAAGAAGAGAGAGAGAGAGAGGGGGGAATAATGTTTGTGCAGGCACATCTGTGCACTTTTTGCCTTTGGTTTGCTTTGCTCTCCTTGGTCTGTGCCTTTTTGTTTATGTTTTAATTACGTTTTTCGTGGTTGATTTATGCTCATAAAATGGTGTGGGCGCGGGAAAATGGGTATGGAAATGGTGTGGGAGGGGAAATGCGGTAATAGAGTGTGGTCCCAGTTGCTTCTGGTTTGGCCTTGAAAGGAAATTGGGTTATTCGGAGATTATACCATAATTGGTAATAAATGGAAATGGGGTAAAAGATAGCTCGAGAGTTCTGGGAATACATTTTAAACCTAGAGATATTTTAAAAGTATCTCCTTTACCATTTAATATCTTTAATATTTCCTTAAAAACTCCAGAATATATTGTTATTTTCCCAGCAAAATCTCAACTTTTCTCACCTCTTTGTTGTCCCCAGTAACAACACTCCTTTGTTTTCTACTCCCTTCGGTCTTTCGTCCTGCAATGCGCTTTCCATCCACTGGAGATGATAAATGACCAGCTATCCATCCATCTAACTATCCAACCAACCGACACATGCATCTAACTAAGTAATATCTGTGTGTGTATCTATCTGGGCTATCTTTTGTGTGTATTGTTATTGCCTTTCGGTTTGAATATTTCCGCTATACGAACCGTACTTATGTACATGTATCCATCTATGTATAATATGGCCATCGAACGTTACGTTTTTCGTTCCTAGCCTGCAACTTGTCAGTTTCTGCACAAAGACCATCAATTTATTTAGTTTTATTATCTGCACACGCAGTGCGGCGAGTTCATAGAATGGGCAACCAAGGGG